>MJUU01040193.1:30668-47434 GCA_002080025.1 Modiolus philippinarum
GACTTTTTTCTAGTTTGATTTTTACTGTGAGTCTTTTTGTGTTTTTATTTTTAGCCATTCACCACACATAGGGGGAGGGTTTGGATCAAAGAAAACGAGTTTAACCCCACCGCAATTTTTGCGCCTGTCCCAAGTCAGGAATATGTTGGTCAGTGGCTTGTCCTTGTCTTCTTATAAAATTTTAGTTTCTTGATATTTGGGTTATTGGATGTGGTTTGTTTCCATTGATTTATTCACTTTTTTACCTTTTCGGGACCATTTAGGGCTTACTATATGGCGTGAGGTTCCTCACTGTGTTGAAGACCATATGGTGACCCCTAGATGTTTTGTTTTTTGTCGTTTTAACCTGGATATGGGATGTTGTCTCCTTGACATTTACCCCATTTCCTTTCTTTTTCATATAAATAACGGTAGGAACTCGGGATAGCCTTACTCGGCACCGGAACTAGGAAAAAATAGCGGTAGGGTTAAACCGATTATTGGATCCCGAAGCCTTATCTTTCTCTATCCCGATTCACTAAAGTATGATAAACATAGAAATAAAACCCAATATAGGTAGACTACTACTCTTCAACCACTATCTTGAAAAAGAAAGAAATATTCCTACAGGACGAAGAAGCCCAATCCATTGTAAAAAGCACTGCTGCACTACGAAAGAAAAATAAAACTTAAAACTTCCCGAAGTGTTTGGTAAAGAGTCGTCATGTATTTCAGTAGATATTAGATATGTGAACATGACCTTAACTCGCCCACCAAAACTGTATGCTCTGTTTTGAAGACTATGAGAGGTAGGTTTGGAAGTGGAATACACAGGGAGTTAACATGCCCTTATATATCAATAACAGTACATTGACTTGATATAAACACAATATAAGGACGAGGCTTAGAAAAGCGCGAAAATGCGAGCCTTTGGCGAGCATTTTCACCTTTTCGACCCGAATCCTAATATAGAGTTTGTGTTAAGTCAATGTACTGTTTTTGTGTTTATACTGCTACATTAATAAAGCGAATTTTTGGTAAAATTCATGGGTTAAAATGATGATTTAAAAAGTGAAGCGGACGTGGTTAGCTTTAGATTAATCCATGTTTTCTCGCAACGACATGGAGCAGTCTCTACGGAAACACATTGCTGACGTCATTAAGAGAGTGTTATACGGACAGTTATGTTTATACAGTCAATGTAGTTTACGTAGGCAAATAGAGAGGTTGCACTATAAATATCAATAAATCATGTAATCATTTATGTTACCAAGGGACATCATGTCATTTCCTTGTGATTCCACCGATAAAGAAGAATTTTTTTTAATTGTTTTATTTAGATTATTTTTTAAACTTAGAAAATTTTATATTTATTTCTTGCTTTCAACTTAGATTTATGACTATGTTCTAAAACAACACCTACACAATATCACAAATAATGAATAATTAACGTACCGAAACAAAAAACGTACTATAACTATAACTGAGTATTTAAATCATGGAGACATATTATCAGCTCCCTTTGAAACTGAGCAAGACAAAAAAAAATTAGGTTCCATTTGACTTTCTGGTGCCTCAAATAGGTAAACCTTTGAGTTCATTGGGCCAATAAAAGAGAAGTAGGTAAAGCTCCCTTGACCTCAACGAGGTTAATGTAAGAGGTCCTTGTGCCTATGAAAAGGAGTTTATTGTTAAACATTTAGTTCACTGTTTGAAGAAATGTATGTATGCTGACATGTTTTCAACGAAAATTGTCTCATGGGAATGAGTCAATAAAAAAAAATCAGTTCAACTCTATCCGTATTTTAAACGCGTCCGAAATGTTATGCACATACGAAAATTACAAATTCTTTCATCTGTATAGTTAAATTTATTTCTTTTAGTCCTTTAAGTGAATCTACAATGCTACAAGCACATAAAATACAAAACTACATCGTAGTTGATGCCAGCATAGTAGCACGACAGATAATATTGGTTAAATGAAGAACATTGGAAAAGAAAAATAAATATTATGAAGGGGTCGGATTATCTTTCTTTGTATAAAAAATCGAACCACGAAAAATTATACAGCTGCTTATGATTAACAAGAAATATTATTCTATCTCATTATTGAAATAATAACTAAATACCGAAGTTACTGTGAATTTAGTTTCTGCATATATCTATATATGTTTGCATAACAGCGAACATGTAATAACAAAGATGATATTAAGTAGTAGCCATTTTGACAATTTTCGTTTCTTCAGTGCAGATCAAATAACTAAATACCGAAGTTACTGTAAATTTAAATTCTGCATATGCGCATTTCGACAACTTATGTCTCTTCAGTGCAGATAAAATCTAAACGTTTCGAAGACCATAAAATCAAATATGTTAAAAAACTGATAGAGAACAAATCAAAAACAGCTATTTGAAACAGATTAAATCGAAGATCTATAAAAAGGTAAAAGAGAACAAATTGAAGTAGTAAGGGGAGGGGGGTGATTTTTTGTCTATTTTGCGGTTGTTGAATTTTTATTACACGCACTTCAAAATGTTTGTAAAAAATCAACATGTCACCGAACTCGTTTTTCCACGAAAAGATTCCGAAAATGGCAAGATTTTTTACCTCTTTAGTATAGTATATATAGGGAGAAAATCCAATTTCAAAACATTTTAAATGAATAAAACGATAGATTTTGGTGAAAATGTAGTATGAAGTGTGTTTAAGAAATTAATTTTTTTAATGTGAAATAAATATTGAGGCACCGAATATATTTCCAAAATTTTCAAAATAAAATCAGTTTGCTGGTCAGTGCAGTGGGCTGGTTACCCGGGTGATTATAACAGTAAAACGGAAGAGGATAGACACTTTCCTGTATTTTTTTCTTTTTTAAATCCTTGACAAATGACATATCACCTTAGCACATCTATACAATGCAAAAAAGACATCATATAGTCATTGAAAGATGTATAGTTTTAGTATTTCGTTCCTAACAAAACAGTTATTTTGATATCAATAAATTACGAATGCATATGCATATTTATGAAAATTAAAGACTAATAATTAGCAATTATAAAGGAAAATATTAAAAAAGAACTACTTATTACTCATGCATCGTTTTAGCTCACCAAAGTTCCCATACGGTCATCATACCGAAATGGCCTGGCTCGATCTAGACCGTATGAGTATCCGCATTTGGAATGGAACATTTATTTTTTACCGATCAAGAATCCAAAATGGCCACCACCGGGGAAACATGGTTTTTTGCAGGACCCTATCTGTTCTCTGAAAATTGTTAACTCTTGAAATTCTTTTTTAGGCCACACTAATTTAATTTCTTGTTCTTCGGACTTTTTGGCCTAAAAATTTGGGGCGAGCGAGCGATAAGAAAATTTTTTTATTTTTATTTCAAAAATTGATTATTTTGAGGCGAGTACCAAATCACAGGGGCGAGCTAGTACTTTATTTATTTATTTTTTTTATTTATTTTATTTATTTATTTATTTATTTTTTTTTGGGGGGGGGGNTTAAGTTGGTATCATCTCATATTAACTCTTAAATGGTGCCATTAATCTCAGATACATTTCATTTGTAATGTAAGAAGAACGCATAAATGCATTTTGTCTTGATTATATCCTCGCTAATATATTTAAAAAGTTTATCTACATTTCCTATTTCTCTCAATTTAATGTTGCTTATAATTGATTAAAAAGTTGTGTGCAATTTTGATTATTCATAAACATGTTTTCCAATTCAGGATAACTAACATGACCTCCAATTGTTGCAAATTAAAATTAAAGCAAGATCAACTCAAGCAAAAAGTTACTTCTATATTTATATTAGTCATACTGCAATCTCTCATCATCACTATAGTACTTATAATATGGAAAAATGAAAAAAAAATACTTTAGTCATAGTCAATTTCAGTACTCATTTTGACAAATTACATGTATAGAAGAAGAAGAATTTCATTAAACTAATCAAGAATCCATACAAGGCATCATAATACAGCAACATACAGTTTGATTGAACATAAATAAGAAAAAACAAATAAATATATGGACCACTATTGGTCATAGTATACATTCTTTTGTATCGCTTAAGCCCAGTTAAAATGAAAATATTTGGAAGACAGACAAAACTTATATACTGTTTAGAGGCCTAGCAAGTAACAAGAATCAGAAATGTATATAGTGCACAACAAATCAAGCTTATTTAAACACCAAAAACTAACTTAAGGTAGTTCGAGCCTAATAAAAATTTCAGACAGAATGTTTTTATTTTAAGATATTTTGTAGGTCTTACGCCATTGTTTCAAAAAATAAAATAACAATGATATGTCACCGATCATCTTTTCCTGTTATCAGGCTTTGAAAATCAGACCAAATTCAGTATATTTCAGCGATTTTTACAAAGAATATATAGGGAATTGTGAGAACATGCTAATTATTTAGCTTTCATATGAAATAAATATCAGATAGATTCTTTTTATTTTTTGATATTTCAGAGGCATACGTTTCAGCTATATGTTGAGCTGAAAAAATCTACATGTCACCGTTTGATTAAGAGAGATATTTTACATAGTTAACGAAATAGACAATATTTACGGGAAAAGGGAGCTAATTCGCGGGAAAGTGTATGTCAGTCTATTATGACGTCACATTGTAAAGGCCAAATAAGGAATATTCCGGCTTGAAAATCAAGTCAATCCCGCATCCGACTTGTGTTTCGCAAATGCGCCAATCGAATGCGTCGTGTATTAGTGTCGATCTACCTTAAGGGTGATCACCGCACGAGGGCATTGGATATTGTTATATTGTGTCTTTTGTCGATTTGCCAACACCTGTACTGCCCAGCTTACTAAAATAGAGATAACTTCAAAGACAGTCTGCCATGCAGAGGCAGTTACCCAGTTTGTAATCCATTTTTTAATTGTTGCAAGGATTGGTACAAAGTTCAAATTGAAATCTTGTTGAAATTTAACAATCAGACTGACATTATCTGTAGAAATTTTTATATTGAATAAGGACAACAAGCACAGTGAGGATTACAGTGCAAACACTACCTACATGTAATTCACATATACATGTATGCAGAACAAGTAAGATGATAAAGGTACCAAGACCTGTTAGTACAAGACAGACAGCACCATGCACCAACGTACATGTGTAACTCTTACACCATAATTTGCCTATAACTAAGAAAACTTTTCCATTATTTTGAGTCACTGTCTCATGGGAATATGTGAATATAGAAATAATTGTCATCACATATAAGTAAGAACACTTCGTGAGATACCCCGGATAAATCCTGGATATACTATATTCAAGATGCTGTCATTGCTGCTCATAATCAGATCATCTGTTTTGATCAGTTTATGTGTTGATTACAGGTGAAATAAATTTTCCTGCTCCCTTTCATAAAATTTGTCTATGAAAAGGTCAGCTCTAACATGAAAATAGCAATGTGTTTCGTGTTTAATTTACAATAGTTCAGTTTAACAAGGGCGTCATGGCACATAGACACAATGGAGGGAATCGTTGCACAATGTGGAAGTCGTTGAAATACCATACCAAGTTTTTATTTTCATATTTCAAAGCTGACAGGCAATGATTCGTACAGAAATCATTGTTATACATCCTTGTTATTTGTAAATAGATGACATTTACCGATCAAGAACTTACCTCGCTGCACGATTGAAAAAAATGTTGTTCTTTCGGCGTCAAAAATCACTGAAGCATATGTTTACTGCTTAAAACATAAGTCATTTTGAATATATCGGCATTTATCATGAAATATATCACAAAATGTATCAATTTAAAGGAAGTAAACTCGTCAATTCTTTCAGCAAACGTGAACCATGTGAACAACGGGAAGCGATAAATTGATTTTAAAATTCAGTTCGGACCGGAAAGGGGCGGAATGCGGGAAATTTTTTTTTTATTACACTTTTGAAAAAGTACGTGCAGGCGGGTCCGACGGACAAGAGATTAAATTAGTGTGGCCTGAACATAAAGTTGAAATTAGATAGGAATGGTCAGATGATGGTCATCAAACAAATATATTATTTAGCACCGAAGTTAAATCTAAGTTCACCATCCAGTAGATCTTAGTTCAACAATGGAACCTTTTGGAAAATGTTGTAAATTGCTTATTCTTGAAAACTGCTTCATATATTAACTGTGTAGGGTAAACTGATGGTTATCAACCAAATTTTGTATATTTGTACTTATTGGAAATCCAAAACAACCGCAAGTCGGTAGTATACTTTAATAATAATAGAACTGTATGGCACAATCTTGTAAACTGTTTTTCGTGAAAATCATTTCATACATAAGATTAATATTAACTTGTCATTTCAACATGACAGTAATCTATCAGTTAAATGACCTTATTACCAATGAAAAAACTTAAATTGCTTTCACTTCAGATTTTGCATTTAACCTTGTGTGAAAAATTTATGAAATCAATAGCCACCTGATAGGCGATATAGGTTCTTATGAGTCTCCTTTTTGTTTAATCGCATAAGGAAAATAGGTTCATAATTTTGTCCTATGCAGTAATAATATCTGCAATGCAATTATGTTTTTACTTCAAAAGCTTACTTTGTATTTTGCTTTCAGAGATAAAGTGTATGCTGAAAGAGTTAGCGGTACAAGATAAACAGAAAGCAAACTGTAAATGTCTGAACCCATGCACGTATGTCTGTTTTAAATTGTACTTGAATTTTAAACAAAAGCAATAGCGACTGAAGTAAATTTATGTGTCATGGTAATTCAAACGCAACGTGGAGGGAAACATCGTTATATCAATTCGAATGACAAAATACAAAAATGACAGGACTTTCAGGTTCTGCAGATTGTAGCTTTCATGTGTTGTCAATACACATGAAATAAAAAGCAAAATCCACTTGATAAACGTAGGACCTTAAGTTGATCCAACAGAATCTTCTTGCATTCCCTTAATTAAAAAAGTCTTTAAATTTACATACAATAAAAGAATATGGAGTACATGTGGCAATGTCTGTACAAAAACATTGTAAAACAAAACAATGGAACAAAGCTTTTATTGTTGCTCTTCATATTGAGGTTACCATGAGGCCTTCAACAATAAGGCCTGTTCTTACTTCATAGTAAAATTTGTCAAGTTACATTATATATAGTAAATCTACTTAGATTCGTTTTCACTATTGCATTTGTTTGCCATGTTTAATGTGAGCTTTGCTGACTGGAGACAATATTTCAAGTAATAATTATTAATCATCTTATGGATTATTACATTTCATTGTTACGTTTTGTTTTGCATTGAGCAATATAACTCAGTTGTTTTTTTTAATATTATGATTGTTATTATCAGGCATTCTTTTCAGTGAAAATCAGTTTGTTAAAACGATCAGCTATAGAAATTGGCCGACTGAAGATTATATGGTATGTAAAATAATTTTCGACGTTAATACATACTTCCCTGTTAATCTCTTATGTCTTTACTTTCGAGCCATAATAATTCCTATTTTGGCCCTACCTGAATGGAATCTTATATAGAGTTGCTGTAAATTTAATTTCTGCAGGTGTCCAAGTCGACAATTTGTGCCTCTTCATTGCAGAAAATAGGGAAAAAAACTTATTATCATTACAATTAAGCAGGGATTTACAATCAGCAATCAACTATTCAGCTACTAGTATTCAAGAGAAGGTACTAGTATTCAAGAGAAGGTCTTGGCTGATGGTTATATATCCCTATATAGAAATATGGCGATTTTTCATGTTCACACAGGACTTTTTGACAGTACAACAACAACAAAAAAAAACAGTCAATTCAATGTCTAAACTTGCACCTAATAGTGTATTGTGACATCATAGATAATAAACAAAATAAAAGACTGAAACCAAAGGTCCCCTTCTCGCTACAGAAGAGAAAATTCGATTTTCTGCCCCGTTGGAATCGAAATAATTCAATCTAGGAGTAGTGTTGTTTTCTTTTGACTTTTTTAAATCATAACACTACCTCTGTAAGGAACTATATCTTAATTGAAACTTAAAAAGTCGGGAGCATTTAAAATATCATAATCATGGCAAGGAAAAGCTTTTTTTAAGGGTTTTATTTAAGTGTTGTTAAATATGTTGATTTCTTCGAAATTGTGAAAATTTAGTTTTATTTAGCTAATTTACAATTTAATCAAAATGGGCTGTTGTTGCATCATTATTTATTGATAATTTCAATATTTCGGTTACTTGTATTTTTAAATTGACAATAAAGGGGACTTCAAAAGATCATACTTGTGAGGCTTAAGGAGGTTTGCTCCTCATGTTTTGGGATTTTTGTCAGATTTTCTGCATCCTCGGGTTTTATCCATTTAACAGCATTATAACTTTTTGCCCATTGACCCCCTTAATTTTTTCCATAATTTCATTTTATACATCTTTGTGAGCATTCTGTAAACATTGAATTCTATTTATTCTCTAACATTCATTCATGGTCAGACCTTGTTAATGTTAATCCTATGAAAATTCAGAGGAGGTCGGTCTCCAGCTAAATTTTCAATCACTTAAATCTCAAAAACTAGATCATCAACCTATCAGTTTTTTCACTTCAATTGTTTTTTTAGAATTTTCTAACAAAAAATCATGTTTATTTGAAATCCTATTTATTTTCAAATGGAGTAGCGAATCCCCTTAAGCAGGAATTGTACATTTCCATTAAGTACTGCAAGACCTAAATATCTGATACAAAAGTTGTTTAAAGAATATTTAAAAATTGAAAATATATTCCACTCTACAACATTTCAGAAGTATTACAGAATGTATGTTGTATTTTATCTCACTTATGTATAGATAAAACATAAGCTATTGCTATTTGTTCTGATATTTTAAAATTGGAAAAGAAAAATCCAAATCTGTGTTTTGTAGTATACTCTGAAAGATGGGGTTTGTGATAATCTTCCTGACAAATGTACCAACGCACAAGCACTATATGATCAAACAGATGATTATAAAAAGGGGTAGGTATGAGTAAGAATGGATAAACATAGTGATTTAATCAATTTTGAAAGCATTATACCCACTTTATTATACAATTTGGAAAAAGGTGCTTCTATCAGATCAATGACTATATGTCTAGTTTAATACACAAAAATATATTAACCCCCACTGAAAACCAGGAGTATCTTCAGATGTTCCGAAAGAGTAAGCATGATTCTGCTTCACGCGTGCCAACCGTCTCACTACAAAATGGAAAAAAAACTGGTTTCGTCTTAGTGGGTGTTTGTGAGTTTTTATAATGAACTCTGGATCTACACTACGATTTTTATTTTTTTATCTGTCAAATTTTGGTAGGCTAGACGACTGTAAAACATATACATTTACAATTATAAATAGTTGTCCAATAGTTGTCCACAAAATTTTGATATTATAAATATGTTATCGATAAAAAATTCCAGCCTAAAGCGATGACACCCTTCTCTTTGTAATATTGGTTGGAATCAGTGTTACGTTTAACAAAAAAGGCCCCTTCTTTACCTATGACTAATCATAAATAGCTTTTTCCAACCTCTTAAGTATAGAAGGACTGATATATTAAATCCCGGAGTACTGACTTTTATTTATCATGTGGGAGAGTAGTGTGTTGATACTGTTGCATGGGTTAGGTTCAATTGATACAGGCATTTTGAGTTGATAAGAATCTGCATCTAATTCACCCCTATTGTTGAATAAATTATACAATGAAGGTCTCCACAAATTAATGAAATCCCAGCTCAACATGGCAATTAACAAAGTCATATTACATTAACTCACGTAAATAGTAAAATGACTCCTAAAACGATAATTTTATTATAAAACGCTCTCAAATTGAATAGCCTCTCTGAAGAGGAACTTCGCCCTTACAGAGTGTACGTTTTGTCAAACTTCATCAATGGGAAATAGCATGCCAACGATTTAAGAGTCAGTCTAGAGAGGATCGTGCAGAAACTTTTTAAACTTTAAGAAAGCTGATCGCTGGAAAATGTTACTACAAAGGAATGACACTCTGACAAAATTATATTGCCTATTGAGGTTATTGAACATGTTTATGAAGTGCTATAATAGCAGCTTATGGCAACTATTTTTAGTACAGTTTCACTTGAAACACGTCATTAAATACGTATCAAACCTTACTTTATTTTATAATTTACAAAATGAGTTGTACCTAAACTTCTCAAATAAAATATACAAATTGGCAATGAAGGGATATGGAGTAAATTCAAATGCCACAAAGTCTCTACAAATACATGGTAAAACTAAGCAATGGAACAACGGTTTTTTGTTGTTCTTTCTTTAAATAGTGTTTTCTGCAACTATTTTTGGCATGATATGACGCGCCGTCGTTTTTTTTTACGTACTGCCGTTTTTTGTTGACGTCCTGTCCTTCTTTATTTTCATTTGTTTGCGCCCGCCCCTTTTCAATCTCATTACCTTGACGCCCTGCAGTAAATTGAATAATTGAAACTCTTTTTTAATTTTTTTTCTAAATCGTCAAAAATGATCATTATCTTTGTCAGTTTATTCTATTTATTCAAAAATAACTTTAATTATACCTGTCATTCTACTTAAAGGAATATTTCATTCGTAAACAAACACCGTCGGCATTTATGTCAATAATCACCTGTCAATCAAAGATAAACTGATTACCTTATGACAATTTTATGTCAGTTTCTCAAAATCTTTCTTTTGAGACTTTAAATCTTTCTTTCACTAAATTTTCTTTAAAACTTTAAGTTGAGTTATTTCCCTTTACAATTTTGTCCGTAAATCGTGAAATTTTATGTTTTAGAATTTTATTTACACTTTTATTTGCATAAAGCAATATCAAAGAAAGACAATTTAGGTCTCAAATTAAAAAGCATAAAAAAGTTTTTCAGCATCGTTCGTTTGTAATTTGCAAACCAATTTTTATACACTCAGGATATCATGTTAGTTTGGCTCCCACTCAAGACAGCACTTGATACCATAGCATGACAACTTAGCTGTCAAATACACTACATGTATTTGCATGTGAAGAGATGCCACTTGCAAAAATTTGTAGTAGAAGAAAAAGATAACATCTTTAAAATGTCTACAGTCAATCACTGTCTGTCAACGGTGATCCATTTCCACACGTGTTTAACGTGCTGCAGGTGTAGTGTACTGCGCTTTCTTTAATATTGCAGATATCATCTGTATCTTAAGTAAATATGCCATATATATGCTTTATTGCAAAAATGGTCATTCATTATAAAGGTGCCCTAAAAGTGTAGTTGATCGTGCTTTGAGTGCATTAAAGGAAGAAAATTACCCTGCCCTTTTCAAAAGCTGCAGGAAACACTATTAAAGAATGAATACAGGACACCATGAGTTTCAGTGTTAGAGAAAACTAAGCTATCAGTCTTAAAAGAACAGTCCAAAGATAATCAAACACAAAAAAACCAAAGCTAAAGAAAATGGGAGACACATATACAGATTAAACTTAACGCAATATACGGCAAAGCCTTTTTAATTTTAATTGAAGTGATTTAGAAAAGGGATGTACAACTTCGATTGATATTATACAATTAATTACTTTTGATAAGGATATCACCACAATTTAACAGTCCCAGTGATGTGATTATTGCCGAGACCGGTTATGGCCGTGGATATAATCAGCTTTAGCGAGTTGTTAAATAGTGGTTTTAACCGAAATCGATAGTCATTTGTTGCTTTATGACATGAATAATTTGTCTGAACATTTTATGCTTTTCTTTTTCTTATTTTGACACTTCAGTCTTGACCTGTCTGTACATGAGGAATATGGAATTTTTATGTTTCTCTCTTTGGATACACGATGAAGGGTTAAAGGTGATATTAAACCTCATGTGATGAATTGCGCTGTGATCATTTCATCAGAAAACTTTATATGGGTACACATCTTACTGCTTATAGCGATGTTAACTGCACGTGCTAAATTGCGCGATAATCATCACAAATGAAAACAACATAGTCATTTAACAAATCAGAAATTTGTATATTTATAGTTCTATAATCATATATTTGAAATGTAAATCAATCAACGCTACACCTTAGAGAGAGGTTTGGGTAGCTATAAACTGATTTCAAACTACTGTTGACTTTTACGAGTGCTTACATCAACTAAGTTCGGCTGTTTCGAGTTTTTGTCCTTTCTATGTTTGCCGCGTTTCCTTAACATGTATTTCTCTTGTTCAATTCTCTTGTAGAAAATAAATAGATACCGAAAATTTATACCCGCGAATACTTTTACTGTAGACCTGAATATGAATAAACATAAATTTAAAATCCGCGAATATAAAACCCCGTGAATAAATCCAACAATGAAAACCGCGTAAAATTTCGTACCGCGAACATAAAGCCTTAAACAGTAGATAAATAGATCGGCAGTTTATTCTCTTAAACCAATAAACTAAGGTACAGAGAGAAACATTAGAATACAAAGTTTGACTAAGGTGGTTCACAATTGGATATATATAATTAATATACAATAGATAAAAATAAATTCAAATAAAAAAAACAAAATAAATATGAGTTTCAGTTAAGTGGTTGGAAGACTGACATTCCTATTTATTAACACAGTATTTTTGAAATAGAAATTTTAATAGTGCTATAAAGAGATTTCAGTTTTATGTGTTTGGTCTTGTATGAAAGACTTATAGATTGCGGCCTCTCTGTAATTGTCAGCCATTGTAGGAGTTTCATGTTAACTTATTTACTTACAACATTGTATTTTACTCCATGGAAATAAATTTCTATATTATTCTTCAAAAAATGGGATTTACCTTGTAATACGTTTTAAACAGATTAAACTATGTAAAGATCAATGTCTTCTTTGAAGATCTGAATTATGAAGAGATTACAGAAACACCTGAAATTGAGGTAGGGTTGTACTCCAATATATACATTTGCACATTAATACTAAAGTCAAAAGTGAAAATGGAAAATTTTAAACGCTAAAATGAAAACATGGTCAGCTAAATACAGCGGATAAATTAGGACAAAATTATAATATCAAACGAACAACAAAAATGTTAAAATCAAGCAGTGGAAACCGGTACAAAAATAGATGACTGTATGAATAGTTTTATGTACAAATAAAGGGATATGGAGTAAATGTATATGGGACAAAATCCCTATAAAAACATGGCAATATAAAGCAAAAGGAACAACACTTTTATTGTTGTTCTTCATCTTGAAGCCTCCATGAGGCCTTCAACACAGAGCAAACACGCTTACCTCATATAGTAAGTTCAAGACGACCCCTAACACCGGTTTTAGCGGAATTCACTTGCTAAATGTTGAACAACGACACATTCATGTATCTTGATGACTTGGTAGAAAACACGTCATTTGTTTCCGAGGAATGAACGTTGTTTATTCAATGCATTGCATCCGCTACCATGCGAGTGCAAATTTTGAAAATCTGCTGTTATGGTCTAACCAATTTGAACAGATTGGGCAATTTCGAATATCAAAGATAAAAATTTACAAACACCATAAATGAGACAATAATAAGCAATAACAAAACAGGAAAATATTGCTGGACACGTACATCGTAAATTTAAAGCAATAGCTGTGCCAAATCATTATCATTTTACATTATAAGATAATTACATCGGTAAAAGAAAAGAAATTTGTATGTAGTTGGGGTATAAAGAGACGCAGTTGTGAGTAATGTTTTCCGTCCAAACAAAACAGTTGAATACCGAAGGAACAAAGTATGTTGACATTACAAAAATCAAATACCAGAGACACAGCAAAAACCTACAATAAAGAAAAACAAGAAACGTTTGACAGACAAAAACACGAAAATTTCAGTAAAAAACTACATAAAGGATAATTAAGTAATTAAATTACAAAAACAGGAAAACAGCAAACACCTACAATGGCCAGGAACTACAATCACATGCCACAATTTACAAGCAAACTGCACCAGGAAAACAATAATGAAAACAAGAGACAAACATAAAACATTGACAGCAGAACGAGCTTTTGTGAAGTTTTTACAGGATGGTCATAATGATGTTTAAAAAGAAATTATGGAAAATACTTTGTCTATGGGCATAAAATTTTGATGCTTTTAAATGGATAAGAGAAGTTCGAAAATCTGACAAAAACATAAAACGTGTAGACTGAACCTTATTAAGTGATTCTAAACAAAACAACACTGAATACTTAAGAGATTTGATTGGACAGATAATCTGATCAACTTATTATAAAATCGTTTGTTAATTCAAGTGAGTTTAGCATTTGTATCTTAAACTGAGTGGAACATACTTCTAATAATCTAATAACATAATTGTTGTTTTAAGACTGCTCAGTTTGCATCGGATGTAGGTGGAGCTGTAGGTCTGTGGATTGGATTGTCTTTCCTGAGTATGTTTGAAGTTGTACAGCTATGTCTTGAATGTTGTGCATATGGAGTCCATAAATGTAAAAGCAGGAAAGGAAAAAGGAACAGGAAACGAAGAAAGAAACAATTGTCAAACGTATATTCAATGAATATTGATTCAAAACAGTCATCAGTTCAACCAAATAACAACGGCGTTTTACCACAGAAGAGAATTAAAAACGGGGTGGTAAATAGCAGACGATATGAAGAACTTTATGGCGTGTACGATTATGTTCAGGATCAGGCTGTGTAATACATTTCAAATCTTTTATGAAGAAAATAAACACAAAAGATGTCCCAGTCCGATATATAATGATCAAATATTTCCCACTCCTGCCTAAATTAAAGGGATTGACAAACATGACTGAAAGTCGGAATATATTGTGCAACATTTTTGTGAAATTCGGATTTTATTTTGATTACAAAGTTATCGTAAAAACATTTCTAAACTATAGATTGTATTTCAACACTACCCCATAGTGCTCTTTTATTTGGTGACGGTAAAACAACATGTCTCAGTCAAAAACAAGAACGTTATCATTATAATACATTGCATTAAATCAGTATGTTATATGCATAATCGAGTTTTCCAAAATTAGAGAATATTGTTATATTTTAACTGAAGACAATCGTACATTTTATTTTTGCTCAAATAACCAATATAAATCCATTTGGGTCAACATCTCACAAGTACAGTACATCGATATATTTATATTAGCCAATTTTCATCATAAATGATTTCTGAAATGTTTGCGAAGGTGATTGAAAATCTGCTGGTCGGATTTTCATGTACCATTTGATATTAAATAAAATTATTTACGCAACGAACTATGATTATTGTTAAAGCTTTTATATCTTACAGTGAGACTATATGAGGACTAAGTTATATATTGTATGTCTTATTTGACTTTTACTCTTTTTTTCTATGAAACAAATGTATGAGTTGATACGTTTTTTTATGTTCATATTTATGTTTGTAGACAATTTTCATGTAGAAAAAAAGGCTCGGATATAATGTTAATCGATATCATGCGATAACTTTGCTCAAACATAAGCAATTCCATCAACACAGCCTAAACCATTTTCGTCCAAAAGTTTGTGTAATTCCCATGTAGACTTTCTCTTTATTAAAGAAATTTATTTAAGAAAATGGTTTCTAAGCCCAAATACCTTGGATGTCCTACTTAAAACAATATGCAAAAGCAGTAAGATTCCATGTTTTTGTAACATACATCTCAAAGACTACTGAATTTTATTTCATAACTGAAATAATAAAAGCTATATCTTTCAAAGAAAAACAAACTACCTTTACTTCATTCTAAAAACCTGTAAAGGTAAAAACGCGAACTTTACACTCTCTTTTATTGAATGCAAGAAAATATGCAGACAAATCGATTACATTAAAGGAAGCTATATGTATCATTTTACGGAGACTTTTTTGTCCAGAGTACAAAAACGATATCAAAGATAATTTCGCTCGAGTATTTATTTTCTCAGACAATACAAATACACATTAGTTCGTGTCGATTTTAGCAATATCCACTATCATGATAAGTTATTATATTTTATCTTCTTTTTGTTAAGTTTTATTTAATACAATTAACTACATAATTGGTCGTGAGAATTTTACTACACAATAAATACTTTTCGCTTTGTTGGTCTTTGCATTAAATAAATTTCACCCGTCAAATATATATTTTACTTCGTATGCTTTAACGCGATGAAGAACATATATATATAAATAGAAACTAGCAGAGCAGTAATACACTGATTTTCATCAATATGTATTTGGGAAATACTTCGTATTATCCGGACACGAAACAGTCGAATGGAATTCGCAGTTCCCGACACTTGGACCCACCTCCTGATTATGGTGGATTTGATGAAATACGTAATAACCAGGTATATAAATAAAGATTGAAAATGTGATTCTTAGTATAGATTTTTAAAATATCTTTTATCACTCAACTTTTACCATTTACCATTGTCTTATATCAAGTAAATTTAAGTATATGTGATAATTTTTTTAAGCAAATGAATTATTAAACAGTTTAGTTTTTTTCCGGAGACATCTAAAACTACTGATTTTTAGTGGTTAATTTTGTAGAAATTACTTTATCAATAAACACAGAAATAGAAAAGAGGATGAACATCGGCAATTTGTTGTGTAAAACAACAATGTTCTTTCGTTGACAATATCATGGAAAAAATAATAAGAATTTCTGCGTTAACAAAACAAAACAGTTTGTTTCAAAGTTTTTACGGAAATACATTCTATATATACAACGATAACAGGAGTCTTACTGTTGCATTTGCTTACGCATTTTAATGGATAATAAAGCCAAACGAGTCCGAAAATGTCTTTCGAATTTTAATCTGAAAAGATAGTTAGATA
>MJUU01040193.1:47480-80177 GCA_002080025.1 Modiolus philippinarum
ATATATATATATATATATATATATATATATATAAACTAGTAGATAGATAGATAGATCGATAGTGCTGTTTGTTGTGAAATTTTATTGGTAGGGAAAACATGAGTACTGGGGAGGAACCGCCAATTATATTATTAGGAATGATGCATTGGATATGTATTTATATGGCATTTATCCATTGTTATCTATTGCCTAATGGCTGTCTAAATACAGTCATCCTGTGGTTTTTAAAATCATTGTATTGTTTTGCTGTTGTCTATTCATTTTCTTTTCCTTTCTGCAAAAAATATCCCAGCTTTTATGTTTCTTACTAATGCTACAGCTTTTTTTTTACACTTCACGGTCAAACCAAAGGATCATCTTACAGAAGGAAACTATATATATGTACATAGTCTCGTCAGCTACACGTAAAGTTACATAATAAAGTCTCATATTTATTCCAAATACGTACTTATAAGAATTGTATATGATGGAAAATCCTGCCACGTTTAAAATTGACGTAAGACGACAGATCTTTGATCATATTTACAAAAAAGAGGATTATATATTTTTTTTTCGAGGTTTCTTTTTTAAGTGTAGAAAATACTGTTATTACTTTAAATTCTCTTTCCTCTCTTGTTTTATCTCAAAAAGATCAGTAAAGAACGTTAGCATGGGATTTATTGCCGTAGATTCTTTTCAAAATAACTTTCCAATTGTCATAAGATTTTGCACAGTGAATGCACATATCATTATTGTATGTAATTTTGACTTTTCAAAATTAGTCATTTTTGAGATTTGGAAAATACGCTTTTAACACGAAATCATTATTTTAATGTTTTCACCAAGTTTTTTAAATCTTTTGGTTCACTGAACATTGTTTAAAAATTGTCAATCAAACTGAAATTCGCGTGACAGTACCCATTTTTCCCCATAGAAGGATATCCTGTTAATATCCTTTTAAGTGCTCGCCATTACAAAAATTTTGAAGGGTTAGGTACACTGATTGTAAGATTTTAACTTTACATCGTCGTTTGAAACATCAACACACAAAAATTATGGAAGAAAAAGCTCCAATGCTTCGGTTCTTAACTGAAATTTGATTTCATTTCAAGGCAGATAAATTTTTGGGGTAAAAATGCAAATTTCAGTGGTTTGTGTTTTTCTAGGAAGAATGACCAGATGGAAGACTAATCGCATAGACTTTTTTTCAACTTTCTTGGCTGATCTCGAATGTATCAAGACTTACTAATATTGCCTAGTGTATGATTTAGTCGAATTAAGTTGTGATGTAAGAAATACATTTATGGAAATGAAAAGTTATGGTCCTTAACCTTTATTTCTATATGTTGGACTTTCCAATTAATAAATTTCATGTTGAACTCTGTGAAGTGTTGTAAAGGGAAAACGAATAAAGTACTTACAAAAAGCAAAATGGAATATTTGGGACATACATGTATTCGTATTATCTGCACGCAAAAAAGTTGGATTGCTTTGCAGTTCCAAGCCTTTGGACCCTCCTCCAGACAATGTTAGGTTTGATAACCTCCTTTAAAAAGCTGGTTAATAATTTATGCACATTTGATATATGATATTCTCACAATTTGTGTGCAAGTTCATTTCTTATTATTGATTTTCTTGAGTAAGTTTTCAAGATGATATAACAGTAATTGAAATTTGTTAAAATTGATTATTTACCTTTAAAAAGATACATATTCAAAGGAATCAATAATCGTGTGTTCTTTTTTTTTAAAATTTGGGTTTTAACAATATTACCGAACAGAGTTGACAAGAGCCGAAGTCCATGTGAGACAAAAAGACAAATAAGGTGGAAATGGCGATCGCAATGGTCCTGACTTGGGACAGGCATTTCAAAAGAAATGGTGGGTTAAACCAGTTTTATTGCATGCAAAACTTCCCCTTCCATTGCCTATTGTCCGGTAGCAACTCAACAGCAATTACTATTGAAAGGTCGTAGAAAGTTAAAAGAAACGATCATCTCAGTATTAAGTGGAAAAGAATCTTGAATCAGAGTTCGCACAAAAACTTCAAATTTTTCCACAAGGGACTGATATCTATAAAAGAACTTTTTAATGATCGTATGAGACGGGATTTTTTGAAGCCTTCACTAATAATACGGTCACGGAGATAACTATGTCTAATGAGAAAATTTGTATAATATGTGCTTACTCTCGCGTAACGAATCAACTGTGAAACATACACTCCGCAAGGATGAGAAGCTTGAATATTACAGTCTATGTCAGGGAAATTGATAATTTTGAAATTAAAATCGTCCATTTGTAGTAACTTTTAGTATTGAGATGAGCATTTTCGTCAAATTCGAGATGTAAGTAAAAAAAAGATGTAGATCTTGTGGTTTCTATCGTTTCCTTTATCTATAGTTCTGGCGGATATATTGATTTGATCCATTTTTAAAGGATGCGTTATTGATGGAAAGAACATCATCAATATATCTATAAGTAAGATTGAAGGATACGAGTCCTTGAAGAATTTCAGTGTCGTAAGAATATAATAAGAAGTCTGCGAGTGAAGGAGCACAATTAATACCCATTGTTGTGCCAAGTTGCGCATACTGCACACCTGTTTTTCATCGTAGCATACTTTTCCATTTATTATTGAAAACAAATGTGGATTTACAACAATCTTTTTTTTTATAGGCAAAGCTTTTTTTTAATGAAACATTTCATTCGTGATTATAGTTTGCGTGGAAATGTTTTCAAAATTGGAATTTAAAAAAATAACAGGAAATACCTACAATGGCCGAAAAACATAGCCACATGCCACAAAGTAAATAGGAACTGCACAAGAAAAAAAAAGACAAACATAAACAACGATAGGAACTCGGGACAGCCGGGCTTGGTACCGGCATTAGCAAGAGCCAGCGGTAGGGTTAAACCGGTTTATGGGTACCCAAACCTCCCCTTTCTGTGTCCCGTTTCCCTATAGTATAATAAACATACGAATAAACCCATACAGGTAGACTACTAACTCCTTGACCACAATCTAGAAAAGAAAAATGGGGGAACAAAACGTAATTTTGAAAGATGGATCAAGGAGCGCTCGCCGCTAAACTGCCGGCTAGCTCAAGGAGCCTAGTCTGCTGGTGAAACACTGTCGCACTACGGNCCCAATGGGTTTGGTAAAGAATTATCATGTATTTCAGTAGACATCGGCAGTATCAGTGAGAGGCCAGTATGTGTGTAAAATCCCCAGGTCACTGGATCCCAAAGCTAATTTAATTCAAAGTATGTATTTGAGAAAATGAATGGGTTTTCAGATTTTCCAATAAATCCTTCGAATTTTCAAGTATCTACATGTGATTTATGTCACTTCGGGCATGTATAGTTTCAAAGTATGCTTGATGCTTTTCTTTCACTGCAGAAAAAATCCTAGTTAATTCAACAGACGATTCAGTAGTTGAGCAAGATGAAGATCCTGCAATGTATCTTTCCTTATATGGATTTTTGTGTAATTTTTGTACCCAGTATAGGTATGGCATGTCTTGATTTTTATTTTTAGTATGGATATTCAAAGAGGACATGAATGACCTGTGAATGGAAAGGATTTCATCTTTGTCAAATGAAACTTTTTTGTATGTAGCACTACCTGGTGTATTGTGATCAATGCCTAGTTCTTTGATGAGGCAGCTGTAATAATGTGCTTTACATACAAACACGATGTTATTAGAAACTTTGTCTAAAGGTACAACAATATACTGAGAGGCCCTTACGGGTTTCAGGATCTTCAAATACAGATTTAGGTCGATTGTTAACACATCTGCGTAGTTTGTTAACACGAGTCCGCATTAAATATCGAATGGATCTTACCCAATCTGACAAAGACTCAAGTTCTGGTTCTTGGGCCGTCTCTCTCTCTCCCTTAAACCACGCTCTGGCATACTCTTCTGCTCTAATTGAGAAATTTTGTGTACAAGGATGGAGCCACAGATCATAGTCATAAGAATAATTTGTAAAAACTGTACACACCTACGTACATGATCAAAAAATGCATTATTTTGTGATTGTTAATCCTTAGCTACAAACTCATACTGTACTATGTCATTTAACAAATTTTGATAATGTTTAACGATTTTTGCAGCAATTCGTTGTATAACACTTCCAAAAACAAACTAAGCTACTACCTTTTGGAAGAGCAATACTTTTTCTATTTATGTATTTAGTTGTTTTCGGGTGTCTTTCGATTAGAACCATCTTCCCAATCACTGTAAAAATGTGTTTATGTACACAAAAGGCTACTTGCAGCCATGTTCACACAAGTGTAGCATTTACAAATTTCCTAGGAAGAACACGTATCAGAGACCACATTACACGATTTTCGACAACATATGAACATATTTTGAAAATGATCTGGCAAAGAAACAAAATTCAAGGCTAAATGGCCATACTTTTTTAATTATTTCATATCACTGTTGTTACAGACAATTCATTTGTTCAATACGGAACTTTTTAGACGTGTTCACTCCGGAAACAAATCCATTATTATACAAAAAATCAATACATCAATAATTAATAATTAATGAACACTGTTGAGCTAAGGAATGTTTATATTGAACCTGTTGTAGAGCTTCAGGTTAATTGTTTTTGTCAATTAAAATTTAGTTTAAGAATTGTCATGTCTGAACAATTATAAATATACACTTCAATTTCATAAATATTTAGATTTTTTATGTGGTATATATTTATATGTGGTATATATGTCAAGAATCCAGTCGTCCCGTCTAACTGGTATTTGAGGAGATTGTTTCTCCCTTCAATTACAAGAGAGTGTTTCTCCCTTCAATTACAAGAGAGTTCCTATCTCGAAAGTCCCGTATTTCCACCACATAGTGTAATGGATTTCAACATACAGTTTAAGCGCAATGCTGTTTGCTTGCTGTGTTGAATCTGATACTGGAACTGCTGAGAAAATACAATCCAATTTCGACATCATCAGAACGTAAGTCAAAAACGAATAATCAAAGGACAACATCGAAAAAGCAAAGAAACAACGACAACTAGTACGGCACAGAAAAGAGAAATGAAGACACACAGAAGTACAAAGATGAATACAAGGACCCCCAAAAAAAACCATGGGTGGGATCAGGTGCACCGGTAGAATTCGCATCTCCTGCTTCTTATTCCCTCGATTTGTAAGCCGGTTTTTTGTAGGACTATGTCTTTGATACATGGGTTGCGCATCGTTTCCATTCCGGATTTGACCCGTCATTTAGACCAGGTCATCTTGGGTCACAAAATGACGTCATCCAACGTTGGAGCAAGGGACAGATAATAGTACGTTGTTATTTAACATATGGGTAAAAAGTCGTTTCAACTAACAAAGAAATCCACGAGGAACATTTCCAAACCACAAAAAACGAAACTTGAATGTAAATGAAGAAATTACTATCTTCGTCTTATCAGCGTCTTGGAACCAGTTTTGTACTAGATTCCTCCTCGTTTGGCGAAAATAATGAGCGATCCCGTAAATGCGCAACCCATGTATTTTGAAGTTATTCCCCCTTTCTTTTTACAACATAAATACTTAAATTGTCAGCTTTCAATAAGAATTCATTAATGGTTCAAAATAACCTCCTGTTATATTTTTGGGTACTTTTTCATCCCAAAAAAATTTCGTTTTGTCTTTTTGGATAGGTAGTCGCATGTGCCGAAAAATATTGCCATTGTTGATTTCCCTCTGTCTATGTTGTGACACCGTCCGAGAAGGGAAATAGCTGCTACAAAAATAGCTAAATTAATGAATAGTCCCGGCATACGCAAATAGGGAATAAGACACCCGCCGTGATATAAGCTCATAAGGCCACAACAAATTAATTAGTAGTTCTTCGAGATTTTGGCCAAAAGATTTGGGGCGAGCGAGCGAATTTTTTTTTTCTAATTTTAAATTTTTCGCTTCAGATATCCTGAATTGAAGAGCGAGCGAAATATTTTTTGTCTGGCATTTCAATATTGTATCAACTTACATTCAACCCCGAGACTTAAAAGACGGGAGGGCTTGAATGATTCCAGCTCGACGCCTCACGACTATTCATAAAAGGCAGTTCATTACTCCGTTCCCACATCATTTTCTTGCGGCCATGTCATCTGAATCAAACTAACGCTTAACTACACTGCCTTTTCCTTTTTTTTCAAAAGCATAAATGACAAAGATTTGTTTTTTTATAATTTCGGAATCAAATTCATGGAGAGTTTTGGATGATTTCAACGTGCGGGATTTTTATTTTTATTTTTTTATTTTCATTTTGGAAATTTAGGAGCGGGAAAATAATATTTATATTTAAATTTTGATTTGGATAATTTAGGAGCGGGATTTCCAAAGAACTACTAATCAATTTGGTGTGGCATAATGACAATTTTTGGCCCACAACCTGACTGAGATAAAATTCATTGAATTCAACACGTACATTGTAGTGAAATGAATCATTTTTAAAATATTCAAAAATTAGTTCTTGGACATAAAAAACCTCACATTTCATGTCTATTTCTATAAATTTCCGAAGAAGTTTTAAACAATTATTTTCGTAATATGCTGACAATTAAAAAAAAATGAAGTAAAGAATTCAATGATCGATTTGTTCAATGAAGTAAAAGCAGCAGTAATTAGGCTGCATCAAATTTAAATACTGCATAAGGACCTTGATACGGTACTTTACTTTGTTGTAGCCTTTGTTGGAACTATGTCATGGTCCTTATGCAGTCTGTATGACTAAAATCAGCCTCACGAAATGGCCATACAGCTCATTAAAATTATTGCAGTTGGAGTTAACATATGTGTTATCGTCTCATGTTCATTTACTCAATATCCTTTCGTAAGATATTGTATAAAAGTACCTATTACATCAGTGCATATCCTATATGTTTGTAAGAGAACTTTACACAATAAAACCGTAACTATGAATGTTGAGAAATATAGATGAAGCGCATGTAGCAAGTAGTTCGCTCTAGACGATGCTTGGGGCAGTCCTGAACTTACTATATATGACCATTGGGTATGATTATTTCATTGTTGAAGGCAATATAGTGATTTGAAGATGCAGAACAGGAACAAAAAAAAAGCGTTGTTCAGTTTCCTTAATAGTATTTATAGGTAAGATTTCCCATGTACATTTACTCAATATCCCTAATATTTGCAATCGAATCATTTCCGTTTTACGCCACGTATAAATTATATTCTCGTAAAGATTGGATGTACAGTATCTATTTCCATTAACGTCTATTTGTCTACTTACTAGTATAGAACAAAATCACACGAGTGTCTATGTTGGATAAATTAACTGATATTCAATGATGGATTTACTGTTTGCTTAACATGAACAAAACAAAATATTCGACGTTAGAGTTTTTTTTTTTTTTTTTTTTTTTTTTTTTTTTGTTGAAAAAAGCATATACACACTGAGACTTACTAACTTGTCACGTTGATAGCTTTTGATATTTATTTAATATTGATGTTTATCTGAAGAGATTCATTTTTTCAATAATCATAAAAGGTCAATGTGGTTATAGATAGATTTTTATTATGATAAACTGAAAATTGTTTATAGTGTTTTATTAAAATAACCGAACAGAGTTGTCAAGAGCCGAAAGAAAAAAAAATGTAGCTGCAATGGTCCTGACTTGGTACAACCGGTTTTATGGCGCGCCAAACCTCTCCTTTCATTGCAAAGTGTCCGTTAGCAACTCAACAATAATTTCAATTGAATGTCTTAGAGAGTGAAAAGAAATGCTATTTCCAGTACGAAGTGGAATCACAGTTCGGAAAGAAACTTTAGATTATTCCACACAGGCTTGATATCTTTTAAAGCACGTTTTTAATGATGGTATGACTGATAAAGCGGTCACGGAGATAACTATCCACAACAAATCAATTGTGTAACATACTCTCCACAAGCAGAATTAGAAATAGGAATATTAATCTCCGTGCTTGAGAAGTTTTTGATAATTTTGAAATTAAAGTCTTTCTATTTGTCGTAAACTTTAGAACTGAGATGACCATTTTCGCCAAATTTGCGATGTAAGTCAACGAAAAACGATGTAGTTTCTTTTGTTTCTTTTTATCTCAAATTCCCAAGGATATATTTATGGGATCGAGTTAGCAAACTAAGACCAAACATTTTGAAGGCTGAGTAATTCCACAAAAAAAAGAAGAAAAAAAATGAACAACGAGAAAAAACAAATTCGTCATATTTAAGGATTTTCTCAGCAGCAGTATTCCTATCCCAGCGTATGGAGTGTATATCTCACATTTGATTCGTAACTGGTCCGTCGTCCGTCAACAATTTCAATTTTTTTCCTCCGATACCATTGGACCAATTATAAACAAAACTTGATTTTTTTAGTAACTCAACAAAGGTTACAGATATCATCACAAATCTGTCATGGGGTAAAAATTATCAGCATAGCATAACCTTTAATTTTTTGTTAGAAAACTTTAACAGAAAGAGGTCAAATTTAAATTTCAAAAATGTTCAACGTATCAATATCAACCCACCTGAAATTTTTTCAAGGAGTTATTGCCCTTTAAATGCTAAATTTTCGTTATTTAATACATTTTGTCTCATTTTTCAAATCAAAAACGCTTTTAGATAGAGGTCAAGTTTGAATAGCAAAGTGTTCATCTGATCGAGAACTACAACTTTTACATACTGTCCGACATAGACAGCGGGAAATCTAGTGGTATAAAATTATCTCCCTTCTAGAAAAACTATTCTGTGTTCAAATACGTTTTCGGAACTAATAATCAGCATGGCGACGAAAATAAACAATCGACAAAATGTCAAGATTTCAAAAGAAATAAACAAATACAATATTAGTGAAAACGTCATTTAATTCCCAGATCTTAACTTTGTAGTTAAAAAGTGATTAAACTTGCCTACAAGAAGAGGTAATATCCGAATTCCTTTCATAATTCACACGGTCGTGATGAAAATATTCAATGGACAGACTGGTTAAAATCAATTGCTATAGGGCGTTTAAATGCATGTACCCAGAAAAGATTATATGTACAGATTGATTTTTAACATACTTCATTTATAGGTCAATTTAGTGATGATTCTTGCATAAGCAACGCTGAGATCCAAAATTCATTCTATATTACTAGGCAAAATCATATCGTCTCGAAACAGCGCCATTTTCCTTTTATACCCACAATCTCAAAGGTTAATCATCAACACAAGATTTCATTGGTTCAATCAAGGAAAAGGGCGTGCCTTCAGTTAAAGCCCATTCAAAGACCCCACGTGCTTAGTGAGTAAAAATCGATTTTGTTTACGTAACATGGACGGTTGCGAGGTAGAAATGGTCGTTTTATATACTTTATTTCGTCGAAACTTGTACATGTATCCAGTCCAAAATTTCCAAATGAATCGATAAATATTTAATATCCCTGGAAATTTTCGTTATAAAGAAATACCTAGACCCAAAACTTTTTGGAACCAGGTATATTCCGGGAAATCTCAAATTTCAATAAAAATATGGAAGAAATATCATTTTTCTTTTTTAAATGTCATTTGTCAATATCAAGATACGTCACATGAACATAACAGAGTATAAATTTTAATGTTATAAGTAATTTTTATCAGGTCCTAGCAACGAGTTACACATTGCAATCGACATTTTTATTTTTTCTAAACGAGAGATCATATCCCATTGTTTAAATACCACCGGATTTCAGACTGTAGACCCTTATTATCACTAATGTAATTGTGACTGGTATGTAGAATCTCTACTTTTGGGTAATATCGACTATAACAACTGTCCTGGGTATGTAAAATCTCTATTGACTAAAACAAATGTGCCGGGGTGAAAAAAATTGAGTACTTCACATTTTTCGTGATAATTGTGTATTAATGAAATCGATAAAACAAATGCGCCGGATGTAAAAAAAAAGAATATTCCACATATTATTGTGTAATTTTGGGGTTTCATTTAAAGCCCTAGGATTATATTTACCAGTGTGACCTGAAAAATACGAAGATAGATATTATTAAAAAAAAATGTCAAGAGAAAAACATATATTAACTTATGCTTATACAGTATTGAAAATATACCATATTTAAATTCGTAAAATTTCAATACAAACTCATCTGAATAAATTTTACTAAATAATTGCGATTTATGTTAGAAAACCCTCGAAGACTAATAGTCCACCTGGGTTTCCACAAACCCAGTACTTCGATGGTGGCCCAAAATTCTATTTTATTTGTTAACTTCCTATATCTTCAATAGAAAATCTTATTCAAAACTAAGAAGTATGTCCCTCATGCAATGTTCTGTCCTTAGCTGATTTTGGTTTTCTATTTAGATTGTATTGTTTTTGGTTCTTTCTCAGCTTTTTTACATCTATCGAATTCTGGATTTCCAATATTTGATTTTATCTGCACTAAAGGGACAAATGTTGTCGAAATAGCCATATGCAGTTTTTGCAGTTTTTTACAGTAACTTCGGTATTTTGTTATTTATTATCACTGTGTCGATGAAACTGTTGGTGGACTACGACGGTATTCACCAACCAAGCGTTCAAGTACTTTTTTTGTCTATCTATTCAGATCCTTTCGATTATTTTCTCTTTATCAGCTTTTATACATCTTTCGATTTCTGGATTTATTCAGAGTTTTGATTAAAGGGACATTAGTTCATATGCAGAAAATTTATTTTAGTAGTTTCTGTATTTTGTTATTTGGTATCAATACAAACTATTGATTTGACCCCCCCCCCCCCTCATAAATATTCTTTCACTTGGCTATAAGTTAAGGACCACTCACATATTTATATGAACTGAACTTTAAATGGCACAAATTAGAGAAATCCTGTCCGCGGAAACTTTCTAAATATTTTAGAAAAATATATTAAATGTTCTAACCTTTATATAAATAGACTTTAGCCGTGTGTGAATCCGTTTATCCAACCTAAAAACATCTTTTTGGATAGTGGGAACCCTACTACGACACTATAGGATCAAACAATAAACAACTACTGACATTGAAAAACATTACGCTAGAAAAGGCAATCCAAATATCTATACCAATGTTTAGGTTTGAACATTAAAACCATAGTCAAAATACACATCAACTTGGTTTCAATATAATTTGAATTTTATTAAACTATTACTTTTGAGTATTTTTTTTTTTTTTTTTTTTTCAATTTTAAAACGTTTTAATAAACAACATGTTGTTAACAAATCCCCTTGGTGGTACAACGATCCCACCAAGGTTCTTCCCTGTATGTTAGTCACTTAACCAAACCAGGGGACTTTATAAGTGAAAAACGTATTACACATATGGTTAATATTAAGTCTACATTATATATTTTACAATAAATACAATATTTGTCACAAATACAAAATGCTCAACTTTTGAGTATTAACTATACTAACAATGCAACCGTATATGTTTGCTGTTTCATAATTTCATATCAGAAATGTAAATCCAATTACTGATTTTTTTTTATTATTTTAGGCCAGATCCAGTGACGATTCATTAGATTCCATAGAAAGAACAAAGTCATTTAAAAGATTAGTGGAAAGATTTGCTGAGAAGACATCTATGCAAGGCGTCCCCTATATCAATAGTGCGAAACTCTGGTACGCCAAACTATTGTGGACAATATTACTAATCGGGTGTACTGCAGGGTTGACATTACATTTATATTATTTGATATCACAGTTCTTAGATTGGCCAGTGAATACTAAAATCAAATTAGGATTTAATAACCTTCATTTTCCTGCTGTTACAGTGTGCAACGTTAATCCAATCAGAACAAGCCAGCTCTATTTGGCTTCACAAAAGTTACAGTCTCTTTTGAACCAAATGGACTTTGCTAATGTACAGGCAAGTTTTTAACGAAAATTTGAAAAACAAATCAGGGGACCATATCATAGTTTAACAAGCTGATTTATATCTCAACTTATATTTTTTGTGATATAATCAAGGCTGGGAAACTGAATGGCCCGACTGAATTTTACCACCAGGAAGTTAATTAGTACAAAGTGACAGGCCCTACTTTTAAAAATCGGGGAATGCCACTCAATGTAAAACTGGTCAAAGATCTTACATATAACTAAAACCGTGTAAAAGTCTGCGTTTTAAGACAGAAATCGTGTTTATTGTAGTCAGGCGATTCTAAAATCCGGACATATAGAAAAAAAACAAGTTTACCATTGTTATTCGAAAAAAGAAAAAAGGTTTTTGATTTATTAAAACTTATTTTATAGATTTATATGGAGTAACATTCTTTGATTCATAGGACAGCACTAACAGTGCAGCAACCCGTCGTGAATATCTAGCTTATTTTTGGAGTTTAATCAACCAGTGTGACACACGGTTAAATTATACCTAATATTGAAGAAATGATATGACGCTTTGGTTTTGACTGGTCGTAAATGTGAAATACGGTGCAAATGTTTAGAATCAAAGGTAAAATTTTCAAAATTTCCTTTTTTGTATATTTCAGACGTTTCAATGCATATCGCAAAATATTCTCAAATGATTGCTTTTATTATCATTGATTTTGTCTCTCAGGTGTTTTATGATAGAAATAAAAGCAAAAATCAAGAACAATAACCCCTTCGCAATGTGAATTATGTCCCTTTTCTCAAATGAAGAAAATTTTCACTTTAAGGGATTTCATAGCAAAATTCATTTCAAAAATTAGTAATATAACAAAAATAAGTGATTTACATTCATGTAATGAGTATTATAAATTCTTTGACGACCTGAATATGAATACTGACACTTTTGGCAAAAATATAAGCCAATGAAAATATCTTGTTAAAACAACCAATGAGAGTCATTTTTTTAAAAAACCATTTTATCAAAAATTTTGTACACAAATAATATAAAAGAGACATATATTATTTGAAACATATACACAGAAGTAATTGTCAGCAATTTGATACCAGAAATAATGATACCCCCGCCCCACATGGAATAGTTAAAAAGCAAAGTCAATTTTTGATATGTTAACCCCCCCCCCCGAAAAGGTAAAATAAAAGTTTAAAGCAGGAAGTGCACAAAGAAACCATGTGTGAAATGTTTTCTAAAAGTTTTATTAAATCCATCAATTAGTTAGGAGGGGTTTCGGATAGTATACCATTACCCTTCTGGGGTACTGGTATGCTTTCTGCGACCCCACCTACACCAATAAATGGAATTTAATGAAACTTTCAGAGAACCTTAATTGCATGATGCTATAGTTCACTTTCTGTTTTAGATTTTGATATGGTGATTTTTTAGGGTTTCTCACAGCCATACATTGACTTTGCCAATCTTTGTCATAAGGGGTATCGGTACGCGTTCCGCAACTCCGCTTAAACAAATAAAGAGAATTTGATGAAACTTTCAGAGAATCTTTATCACATGATGGCATAGTGCATTTTCTTTTTTAGCCTTTGATTGATCATGTTTTGAGGTGTCCCATTGCCAAACATTAACTTTACCATGCATTATCTGAATGCTGTATTTGTATACTCTCTGCAACCCCTCCTAAACTAATGGCTTGATTTAATAAAACTCTTAGAGAACCCTTTACCTATGATTCCTTCATGCACATCCTGCTTTAGATTTTGATTTTACAATTTCGGGGGTTAATAACACCGTTAGAGATTATATATGTTTCATGTGTTTACTCCGTATGCTTTTACTGTTTATTGTGTTATAACTGTAATGGTTAAGGGACTACCATTTGATTTTCAGGGGAGTGCTTGGGCGATTTTTCTTCGAAAATTTATTTATCTCGAACAAATTATTTACTTCCACCGATTGTCACATTTGATTATTCATTTGCATTTTCAATAAAAATTTTATTCTTCAAACCAAAATCAAGTTATTTATTTTCTAGACAAGTAGGATTAGAATATTTATTTTCACTGGACCATAGATTAAACTATTTATTTACAAAATTGCCCATTTCCCCCTTCTGAAAATCAAATGGTCATCCCCTAATATCTTATTTCGATGAACTTTTCATAGTTCAGCCAAAAACTTATATTTCGTGCTAAACTTTTACATGCTGTATAAAAAAATTATATTGGCATAATCAGAAGTAGGCTCCCTTTGTTTTGGAACACTTTGATTTCCCGCTAAATCTAGAAAAACATTGACAAAAAAGAATAAAATAGTTTTGAAGACCATTTTTTTCTGGAATCCTTATACAACTTTGTGCAAAAGCTGGTTGCGCCGGTGAAATATCTTTCGGAATTATTCATCAAGATTTAGATATTTTTTTTATTATATAAAAAGTTATACATGTATTCAAAAATCATCGTCTTAAAATATAATTTAAATCTGAAAGGCAAAGTTAAAATATCTACTTGATTGATTCTATACATAAATGACCCTAGCAACCAATTACACATCACACAAGGAACCTGACACTACGATTTGATTGAGAAAATATTTCCCTGAAAATTTTAAAGAATAAAATGGCAAGCTTATTTGCGTTTATTATAGGATTAAATACCGTTTTAAAGAAATGCTGTTGTAGTGTAAATGGGGCCAATTCACTCACAAACAAAAAAAGCATCAAGAGGACAAATAACCAAAATAATCTACTAGTAAATAAAAATAACCAAAATCAGATACAATTTAGAACGACTGCTCGACGAGCGAGACACAAAAGTCTCCTAAACTCCAATATCGGATTTCTAGCCACAATGAGATTTTTTTTCTACTTTTAGGGGGTTAACTTTATAAGTTAGTTTATACAAATTTCTAAAATCTACACATGGATTGTACCTTGTAAGGGAAAACACGTTTTTCTCGATTTTTGTCTGTATTGTTTACTCGACAGTATTGTTTCCTCGGAAACAGTGTATATTCTGAAATTTCTAAAGTAGAACTTGATGAGACATATCGGAGGTAAAAGTATTTCTTCCAATATTGTCAACGTAATCATCAAATTGTTTATCCAACTCTTCTTTAGCCTTCCAAATATATCCTCTATATGTACTCTTGGTGATTTTTGTATACCTCTATACGTTTGTGAGTGACTTGGTGCCGTTTTTATTCCACACATGTCCCCTCAAACGGTGTTAAATCCTTCTTTTAATTTGGCGATAAGTAATTAAATTCATCTTTGTATAATAGAAATCATACGTTTTTGACTTATAATAATAAGGTGAAATTAATTGTAGTTCCGTCAACGTCATCTATCGCAAAATAAACGATTTCAGAAATGGCTACTGGAAGTCATTGCAGCCGACCATGTCATCTTATTTCTTAATATAATTCTTAAATCACACTACTGTTTCCTACAAAATTTATATTGCCAGTATTACTGGACAAATTACAATGAAAGGATATAGAGTAAAAGCAAATAAGACAAAGTCTCTACAAAATCACGATATAAATTAGAATCATATTTGCCAACACATATTAAACTATTATTTTACAACGCATACATTTTGCCTTACATTGATTTTTGTAGCTTTGTTTGGGAGAATTGGCTTAAACAAGATTCAGATAGAATCATTAACATAAACATAAACAGATGAGAGCTGCAAGGATTATTCTTGAATGTGATATTTCAGTATCTCACTTCTTTGAAATGACTCCCTTTTACTGACCGGGTTAAATATCAGAAAGCTATTCTAATGTACAAAATTAATTGTTAATTAAATGATACCTGATTATTTGAGGCCGAGATATTATAAATACTTACAGCTTTAGATCTCAATAAAAAAAAAACAATTTATTTATACCGAGACCAAATACAAAGTTCTACCATTCCTCATGAACAACTGAAAGATATAATTCATATATGTTTCTCCCGTACGAACAGCGAACGAAGATATAAGTACATTGTCATGGGCAGAGAACAAGCATACTTTGTGAAATACGACTCAGAATCACAGAAAAAATACACAGAGGAAGAAGTGATAAAAATGTTAGAGTTTTTGATTGACAATATATTTGTCCAGTTTGGAGGACTTGTTTTTCAACAGACCATTGGAATTCCAATTGGCACAAACTGTGCACCACCTCTTTTAGCCGATCTGTTTCTCCACTCTTATGAGGCTGAATTCATTGACGGGCTTATTCAAAATAAAGACAAAAAACTGTCCCAGTCCTTTAATTTCAGCTTTCGTTATATAGATGATATTTGATCATTAAACAACCCTCGTTTTGGTGATTTTCTTCATCTTATTTATCCAAAAGAGCTTGAAATTAAGGATACTACAGATACTTACACATCGGCTTCGTTCCTTAACCTTCATCTTGAAATTGACAACAGAGGTACATTACACACTAGCCTGTATGACAAACGCGATGACTTCACTTTTCCAAAAGTCAACTTCCCTTTTCTTTGTAGCAACATTCCAAAAGCACCAGCATATGGAGTTTACATCATCTCACAACTCATTCGCTACTCAAGGGCTTGTGGTCGTTACAGTGACTTCCTTGATAGAACTCAGTTGCTTACAAAAAGACTGCTTAAGCAAGGGTACGTTACAAAAAAAATTAAAGTCATCACTACAGAAGTTTTACGGTCGACATCACGATCTTGTGGATTGTTATGCGATATCTGTTTCCCAGATGACAACAGATCTTTCTCTTTACAACTAAAGTTTGGTTTTCCTTTATCGGATTCGACTTTACTACCAGAGTTTAACCCCACCACTGGCTTTTGCTAGTGCCGGTACCAAGTCCGGCTATCCTTAGTTCCTATCGTTATTTATGTTTGTCTCTTGTTTTCATTATTTTCTTTCTGGTGTAGTTTGCTGTAAATTGTGGCATGTGATTGTAGTTCCTGGCCATTGTAGGTGTTTGCTGTTATCCTGTTCTTGTAATGTTCAATACGGCGGGTGTCTTATAAGAAGCAGGAAATGCTTACTCTACCGGTACACCTGATCTCATCCATGGCTTTTTATTGGGTCCGTGTTGTTCATCTGTATGTGTGTCTTCATTTTTCTTTTTTGTCCAGTACTCAAGTGGTGTCCTTGTTTCTTAGTGTGTCTGATTCATTGTTCGTTCTTTTGATTGACGGTTCGGTTCTCACTTATTTTACAAAAAATAATTTCATTATTCTGCTCATACATTATGGAACAAATTACCAACTGATTTAAAAATATCTAAAAGCTTAGACATATTTAAGAAAAAAATGTTTCAACTATTTTTTGTCAACTTCTTAATGATCTATTTATATATTTATCATTGCTTGTTTTATATGTATGTCATACTTAATATTGTTATATATTAATTGTTGTAAATATGTTGATATTTAGATTGCCCAATGAAAAATTAGACGATGTCTAATTGGGTTACCCTCTTTAGATTAAGATTTTATTATTATGTTATATATATTACATTATCATATATAAACCAAGCAATGGAATTTCATCTTCGTTATCCGAAAAAATAGAGAAGCGCCTGTCATTTGATGTACTTGGTAAACAATATCTCAAAAAGATATAAACTTGACACTTCTTGTCACTTACACTAGTAAACTGGTTAAATGGACGTGATAAGGGAACAACAATAAAAGCGTTGTTCCATGATAGCTTTGTTTTACCATGTATTTGTAGAGACTTTGTATCGTGTGCGTTTACTCCATATCCCTTTATTGCATATTAATTAGTAGATAAGTATAGACTTGTATCACAAAACCTAGGTAACCTTCATTTTTGCATGAAGTCCAATAGTACCAAGCTCCAATTAGTTCATTGCCTCTCAACTTATCAGTAGGCCACAGGATTTACAAAAAGGAATAATTTTCTTATCAATTTTATATAGAACAGTATTTGATAAACTCCCTTCTTTTTTACAGAATGTTCGACGTCGTCGTAAACGATTCGTTAACGAGTTTGCTGATATAAATACCACTGATTTTCAAGACTACGGAGATAACTTTGACTATGTATCACAAGATTATGAATTTGGGACAGAGGTAGACACTAAAATGAAACTGTTAGGTTACTTCAAAGATTTATATCGCGAGGAGGATCGGTAAGATATAAATAGTTAACTTGTTCCATGCTTCACATTAATTTGACATTTAACTATAGGAATTTTTGTATTTTATTTAACATTTTAGTAATAAATTACCCTTTTTTAAACACGGTCACATTTATATTTGCACCTTATCTTGTATCCTATACATGTATAAGATCATTGGTATAATACTAATTTAAATAATTCAGTGTTTCATCTAGATTTTTTTCTTTGATCAAGGTTGAGTGTATATGTTGCATACAACATCCCAACAACATAAAAACCCTGCTAGGGGCCGTCTTGAACTTTCTATGAGGTATGAGTAAAGCTCATTGTTGAAGGCCTCATGGTGACTCCAAGATGAAGAACAACAATAAAAGCGTTGTTCCATTGCTTAGTATTACCATGGATTAATAGAGACTTCGTCTCATTTGCATTTACTCCATATCCCTTCATTGTTAATTTTGTCTCTCCTGCAGTGTGGAGTCCGTAAAAAAAGATTCCCCGTGAGAGAGATGCATGCTCTATTTATATTTCAGTTATGGTGTACTTGTTCTTGAAAAAAATTCTCATATGAATGCGCTATCATGCTATCGCATTTTGTTTTTTTTTATATTTTTTTGTAATTTAAAATTGTTATCTGACCACCTGTTTATTGTGCCCATGTCTCATGACTTTATTATGCCAAGTTTTCTTACTATTGGTTCGATGAGTGGCCTATCGTTGTTTAAATGTTGTGATCGTCTTCTATTTATCTTTTTGTCGGGCAATTGTAAGAACACTTTACCAGTTAAGTTTATGTTTGTTGATGATGTACTGGAGTGTTGCTCGATAATTAGCAATGAATTCCGCTCAAACCGATGCTAGAGGCCGTCTTGAGCTTGCTATGAGCTAGGTATGAGAAAAGCTCAGTGTTGAAGGCCTCATGATGACTTCAAGATGAAGAGCAACAATAAAAACTTTGTTCCATTGCTTATTAGTACTATGTATTTGCAGAGACTTGTCTCATTTGCATTAACTCATATCCCATCATTGTTAAAATTTGAATTTAAAACACAAAACAAAAACTAAATAAAGTAAAGATGAAAATGAAAAAAAAATTGAAATGAAAATAAAAAAATAAAAATAAAATAAATGATAATTAAAAATAAAATAAAGCAAATAGAACAGAATATAAGAAGTCACATTATTACTATTAATTAACTTATTAAAAAATTCAATATGCGATGTATGCGTATCTATTCTATAGCAAATTATTGATTTAATATGAAGGTATTTCCGAGGTGCAGTCCTGACCTTAATGCATAGATAAAGACTTCTTAAAGGTTCACATTTAATGTGTAAAATATGGCACGACTATGGAAGTTTTTTTTCAATATTGAAAGTACTCTTTTTTCTGTCGGATATCACTCGTTAGATGTTTTTGATATAAATTCTTTGAGATTCTTTAGATCGATATTTGTGGTTTATGCCATCTTGTGATTAATGTTTTTACTATGTCTGTTTGTTTGTCTGTCTATCTGCATGTGCGTCAGAAATTTTAACCTTGAACTTTATTAAGTAGACTTTTCATATTTGCAAAATGTATAGTTCTGATGAAGAGAAACATAAATTTGCATTATAGTTCATGTCAAAGGTCAAAGTCACAGAGATCTGATTTTGTCCTTGCATAAGGCATGAGTTTAGTTTCACAAACACATCTTGTTGATTATGAATTTACATTACTGTTTTGGCGGTGCTGCGTGAACCTATTAGTATCGGTATATCTTTACATGTAAATTGCATTGAGGATCTAACAATATCGGCATATAGGCCTATATACATGTAGATTTATTTGAAGACCTTTTTTTATCAAGATAATATGGCACGCGATAGTAACAAAAATGCGGTATACCTAGTATTTCGAACGAAAACTAGGGGTTTTCGTGCGAAATGCCAGGTATACCGCACTTTAACTAGGGGTTTCCGATCGGTATACCTAGTATTTCGCCGAAAAACTTAGTTTCCGATTGAAATTGGACAGAAACTAGGGGCTTCCAACGAAAACCCATAGTTTCCGATCGGTATCGGAAATTCGAGTATAAACCGAAAACGCTTTTAATAGTTCTAGCCATTGAGAAACGAAACAGAAAATAGCTATTTGATATCTAAAGTTCGTTCAATCAGAAACGGAAACCTGTATTTAGAGTTTAAGTATACCAATCAAAATTGTTTTTTCTATTTATCGCTTATAATACTCTCTTTTTTATTCAACTTTCGTAATTTTTATTTTTCTTATGTATTTTGATATTATAAGTTCATAATCAAAAAGAATTGTGCCTGTGACACTTTAAGATGCGAATGGATATCAGATTCGCAGATCATGGGAGGATTCGATCTCGACTGTCTATATTCACGTTGTGAATATCGCCGTTTTAGACTTAGTTTAAAAATATTTAATTTAACAAATTTCTTCAGCAAAGATTTTTATTTTCATATAATTTGATGTGTACTCTTGTTTCGAAATTAAGAAATCATGAAATTTGGCATAAAATAGGTATGAAAAATGAATAATTTAATTAGCGGTTAAAATAACAAAAACCCAGTCTTAAAAATGATTAAGACAATGCAGTGTTTTAAAACTTTTACTTCATCATATCCTTTCTAAGGAGTTTTATAATTCGCGATGTTAAAATTTCATTGATTTTAGCATTTAATAGGTATGAAAAGTAAAATTTTAAGTTTAAGGTTTAAATTTTACTCTTAAAAAAACGACAAAACAATAAAGTGTTTTGAAAATTTTACTTCATGATATCTTCTCGAAAGAGTTTGATATACGAAATAAAGAAATCACCATATTTAGCAAAAAATAGGTATGAAAATAATTTTTTTAGGCAGCGGTTCTAACTCACTCTTTAAAAATGACAAAAATAAATTTGAGATGTACCCATACTGTATTTTAAGATCTGAGGGGGTAAATCGTAGATTTTACTGTCTCAAACTGAGTTTTCCGGCGACGCGTCAACGGATGTTTGAGAAGTAAAATCTAAGATTTGCCCCTGAAGATTCTAAAATACAGTTTTGTTACCTCTTTTCTAATGCAAATCCGAAAAAAAAACATTTAAAATTGATTTTTAAATCACAGGAAGTTTGGTGTGCGTCTGCACCATTACGTTGCTATTGGTTCCGACAGTAAATCGTGGATTTTACCTCCTCAAAATTCTGACGCCATCCAATCAAAATTAGCGTTACAAACATAAGTGCTTTAGAATCAGTGTTTTAAACATTTTACCTCATAATATCCTTTCGAAGGAGTTTTATAATTTGCGAAACAAAAAATCATGAATTACCCTGGATTGACCNCAGAGCTGGACATGCTTACCCTTCCGGGGCACCTGATGTCACTCTTGTTTATTGAGAGTTCACACTGTTAGTGATTTAGTTTTTGTGTTGTATATGTAATGTTCGTGTGTTTTGTGGGCATGTGGTGTCTTTGGTCTTCCGTCTTTTGGTGTTCTTGCTTTTGCCTTGTCTCTGGACTTTCATTTGTGTAATCTTGTGCTTTGTTCCTTCGGTATTCTACTGCCGTTGTTTTATAGCATTAAAAAGGTATGGAAAGTAAAATTTTTAGTCTGCGGTTTAAACTAACTCTTTGAAAATGACAAAAACAGCTAAGTTTATCAAATAGCGATTTATGTTTCTCGTTTTTCATTGGCTAAATTTATGTATGGCGTTTTCGCTTTAAACTCGAATTTCTAATACCGATCGAAAACTATGGATTTTCACCGGAGACCCATAGTTTCCGTTAAATTTCGATCGGAAACTAGGGGTTTTCGGCGAAATACTATATATACCAATCGGAAACTTCGAGTTTACATGCGGTATACCTGGTATTTCGCACGAAAACTCCTAGTTTTCGTTCGAAATACTATGTATATTGCATTTTTGGTTACTATCACGTGCCATATAGATATATACTTTGATGAACTTTTCGCACTTTTATGTCTGGTAAAATGATCACGAACACCCTTTAGAAATAAAACTTAAGGGCTTTACACAGCTTTTTGGTAACCAAGAGAAGGATAAAGAGCTTGACACATTTTTAAATGTATGTATTATTTGATCTATAGAGCCACAAGGATACTTATGGGACACCAGCTAGACCAGATGTTAATTTCATGTACTATTGGAATCTTCAAATGCCACGCAAGGTAAGTCATACATAAGGACTGGAAGATTTAAAAAAGACCTGAGATTAATTCCGTCCATAATGTTTTGGTATTGATATATTGAATAAAAAGATTAATGGGATCTTTGATAAGATTAGATGAAAGATCGGAATATCTTTCACGAGTGAAAGAAATTTCGTCTTTTCTCGAGTTGAGCGTAGCGAAAAGAGAGGAAAGGACGTAAAATTTCTTACACGAGTGAAAGATATCCCGATCTTTAATTTTGATCTTATGCAAGATCCTTTTTCTTCCGTAAAAAGCGAAAAGAAACGTCTGGAAACCTTCACTGTTTGAACAACGTTGTCGTCATTTTAGAATTCCTTACATTGTGACGTCAGGTGTTCTATGACGTTTAGTCATGGTTACGTTTGTTGTATCACAAAAATCAACACGGCTGGTTGGTCATTTACCGGTGTGAGATGAGGTCGCGTGCATCGATCTCTCATGGGTCATCTCCCACTGTAAACCGCCATTTATGGAAGAATATTGTACCACCATCCGATCTAAAACATGTATGGTTAGCCATGCCATCTGCATTTTTGCTGCTTGTTTATGTATTTTTGAAAAGGTCTGTTCTAGGTCATGGTACAGGGATATTTGTTATTTGATGATGTATTTTTACAGCTTTGGCTGGTCTCTTTAGCAATGCATGTACCTCTGTTTGTAAACTGTAAAGCCCGAACATGATAATTCATCATTACGTTTAGTTTGTAGTGACTTGTGTTTTATATACGAAAAAGTAAGGAAATGGGTAAATATCAAGGAGACAACATTCCATCTCCAGTTTAAAACGACCCAAAACAAAGCATCATTATATGTCAATTTACTATTTTGTTTGATATTGTTTGGCTAAAAGGGATATCTATTCCTAAATGTTGTTAAGACTATTACACTGTATTTAGAACTGATTTGCTTTGTCACATGTACTTCTGTGAATCACTTTTTTTATTTCATAGCTGCATATGTTATCCGGACCTTTATCAAACACAATGAAAAAAGCAAAAAGTACAGTAAATATCAATTAAAAGATTTGCAATTGCACGCAATAGCCGATGTCACACCAGACCCCCACTTCGATGATTCCACCTCATTCGCAGCCTCAAAATCTACCTAGAAATTAATTTTCGTTGAAATCCGACAATGTCAAAATTTTGACGTATTTTAGTGGCCATCTTAGAAATGGCGGCCTTTTTGAAAATTTAAAACACACAGCATACAACTTCAGATGGTGGTCCAACTTCCTGCAAAGGTCAAGAATGAGATACTTGACCTAAAATGCAGGTCGATGAGGAATAACCTCATTTGTAGCGGTTTGAAATACTTTAAAAATGAAAACTGTGAAGAAAAGCTACGAAGCTTCTTTTATCATGAGCTGGGTATTAAGTATAAGGTAGAAATAGGCAATGTGTATAGAATAAAGCACAAAATGGTGGTAGACCTATTGTAGCAAGATTTATTTTTAGGATCTAGAGTTGGTTTTAGGTAAAGGTTACTTGCTGCGAAATACCCCATTCGGAATTAAAGAGCAATTCCCCGATGTGATATGAAAAAAGGCAGAAATTATATCCAGTCACGAAAGACGCAAAACGACAAAATAGACAAGTTGCGCTAGAGATACTTTGTATATAGACGGGGAAAAGTACGTTCCGGAATTGGCGGAAGGTGGTTCCGTAGAAATGAGACAATCGCAAAAGGAGCGAACTGAGCGAAGATCTTACAGAGATACTCTCAGAACACCAAACGACGCGAGGCCGCGATATAGAGACAAGTTTAATACACTACCTAGTCAGGAAAGGCAAAGACCAAAAAGACCGCGAGTTGGTTCAACCCCTGACCGGTATTAGGACAGCCGAGGGGGTAGTGATAACTTGTTTGAAATAGTGTTAAGTTTATGTTCAGAAAGTTTATGTAACACTGAAAATGTTTTTTAACTTTTTGAGAAGAGAATTTAGACCTTTTATTTTTGAATTGCTGTGGTTTCAAAAATAGGTTGCAGTATCCCGAATTTGAATTTTTAGTTAAATCACATGACATAGTTTGCTTTTGAGACAAAAGACTGATAGTGCTGATGTTATTAAGCTACAGGGTTATGACTTTTTCATGAAAAATCGAAACTGTATTGGTAAAAGGAAATCCGGGGGATTGTTGTTGGGTTTAAATCTTCGATTAAAAAGTTAATTATACCAATCGATAGTAACTGTGACTTGATTTCCTGGTTTAAGATATCTAACGAATTATTAGGTTTAGACGGGGATGTTGCTTTTGGAACTGTATACAGTTTTATATCCCTAGCCTCCTGAGTATACAAGGTATGCAAATAATTCTGCTTTTGACGAATTAGAATTAGAGATCCAAAGCTCGAGTTTAAACTTTAAATTCCTGGTAGGGGATTTTAATGGTAGAACATCAGATGACGACGGTTTTTCTGTTGTTGATGTTGATAATCAAAATATTGGTTTTTATAATATAAACTATAATAAAGTAGATATACTCGACAATTTAAACATTCCTAGAAAGAAGAAGAGTTGTGATAAATCAAAGATCGGTTATGGTAATAAATTATTTGAAGTTTGTAAAAACCACGATTTTTTTATCTTAAATGGAAGAATTGGTATAGATGCTTCAGAAGGTAAATGTACATGTAAAAATGTTAGTATAGTTGATTACTGTTTATCGAATGTATACATGTTGTCTTATTTTGTTAACTTTGAAGTTTTGGAGTTCAGCTGTCTTTTCTCTGACGCTCACAATCCACTTAAGATTACTATAAAGCGTAATTCTTTACAAAACTTTAACAACAATAATAATTTGAGAGGTGTAGAGAGTCATGTTAGAAATAAAACTGAGCGTATTTACAAATGGGATAATGAAAAGAAAGAAGAATTCAAAAATAAAATTGATCTAGGCAAAGTTAACTCATTGAAAGATAAATTTGCAACATTGCAAAATGGGTTGATAGATAAACAAACTGTAAATGATTTAACTGCAGAACTTTGTAACACATTTATTAAATCTGCAAAAGACACTTTTGGATCAAAACATGTATCTATAAATAAGAACTACTGTAGAAAAAACTGAATACAAAGCTTTGGTTCAGCGATAACAGTAAGAAAACCAGGCGGGAATATAGAAAAAGAAAGAGATATCTTCGAAAAAATAAAACGAATGATAATAGGGTAAAACTTAAGGAAGCTGAAAAAACTTATAAAAAGGCAATGGATGTAGATATACGCTCATGTAGAAAGAAAGTCTCAAAGGATATAGACGAGTTGAAATCAAGAAACCCCAGGGATTTTTGGAAAATACTCAAAGGTGATAGGCAAGAGGGGCCGACATATCTATAGATTCATTATATATTTTTTTAGTAAACTAAATGAAGCACCTCCGAGAGACGACACTATTACATTTGCAGGTATTGACGAGTATAATATAGAAAATCTGAATGAGGAGCTTAACTTGAGAATTACTCAAATCGTAATATAACAGTGTATAAAGAAATTAAAAAATAATAAAGCTTCAGGCCAAGATGGGGTTATAAATGAATATATATATATATATTAAATCTACGGCTAACATATTTATTAGTACTTATGAATACCTTTTTAATTAAATATTTGAATCTGGAGTCATACCAGAGAATTGGTTGGCTAGGGATATAAAACCGATTTAAACAAATAAAAGCGATCCTCTTCAGACCTATCACAATCTTGAGCTGTCTTAGTAAACTTTTTACCTCCGTTTTGTATGAGCGGCTAAAAAAAAATTTAAGATGAATTCCTTATACCAAATGAAAATCATTTTGGGTTGAAGGGAGGTTACTTGACCATTGACAGTCTTTTTTCTTTGCATATGCTATGTGAAATGTTAAGATTCAAACGAAAGAAGTTATTCTGTTGCTTTGTGGACTTTGAAAAAGCGTTCGACAAAGTGTGGAGAGAAGGCCTTTGGTACAAACTTTTGTTAAATGATATGAATGGTAAAATGTACAAAGTAATTGTGAATCTTTATGACGAAACGAAGTCTGGAATTGTTTACAACAGCGAAGCATCAGCCCTTTTTTCCATATTTAAATGGTGTGCGACAAGGGGAAAATTTATCACCCTTCTTATTTTCTATATTTTTAAATGATTTAGATTCCTTTTTATCAGATTGTAATCTTAGAGGTTTGCCACCAATAACCGAAGATATTGATGAAAAATTTGATGTATATGTTCGATTATTTTCTCTTTTATACGCCGATGATACCCTTTTGATGGCCGAGGATGAAAATGACATGCAAGATCTATTAGATTCTTTTCTGATTATTGCACAAACTGGAACTTAAAGTGAATATTGAAAAAAAACTAAAAGTATAGTATTCTCTAAAGGTGCAATATCCAACAGATATCATTTTTATTTAGGTGGTCATGAAATAGAAATAGTTAAGGAATTTAACTTTCTAGGTGTTTCATTATCAAAACATGGTACCTTTAATACTGCAAAGCAGGTAGCCGTTAAAAAAGCAACAAGAGCAATGTATGAAGTCCTGAAAAATGGTGGATTGCATAATTTACCTATTACATGTCAACTTGGTCTGTTCGATAAAATGGTGAAGCCAATATCATTGTTATGCTCGGAGGTTTGGGGGTATGGAAATCTTGGTATGATTGAAAAAGTTCATCTGAAATTTTGCAAGTTATTGTTACGCTTAAAAACATCTACTCTTTCTTATATGATTTATGGTGAACTTGGACTCTATCCAGTAGATATTGATATCAAAACTAGAGTTTTATCGTTTTGGTCAAGGTTATTAACTGATAAAGGATTGAAAATTCCTTACATGGTATATAATTTGGCACTAAGTATGCAACAGAATCAAGGAAGTCAATTCAGTTGGCTTGAAAAATTTCAAGGAATATTAAATACTTGTGGTTTATCATTCGTATGGGATAGTCATTTTTTTTAATTCGAAGTGGTTAGTATACTATATTAGGCAAAGTCTTAGGGATCAATATACACAAAAATAGAATGAAATTGTACAAAATTCTTCAAAAACTCTGAATTATAGAATTTACAAAGACTTGGTAAAATTAGAACCTTATTTCAAGTTACTTAATGATAAATTATTTATCGATCTATGTCGATTTCGAACTGTAAATCATAAATTGCCAATAGAAGAAGGTAGATGGTTAAGTTTAGACAAAAAAAGTCGCACATGTAATTAATGTAGACAAAACGAAATTGATGATGAATTTCACGTTTTACTTGTCTGTCCATTTTTCGCAGACATTCGTGAAAATTTTATACCTAGATACTATTGTAGAACACCAAACGTTTTGAAATTTAGAGATTTAATGAGTACTAAAAACAGATCAAAACTAATTAAACTTGTGAAGTTTATAAACATTATTAATAAAACTGTGACTACCCCTGGCTGATTTCTGTGGTTACTTGTAAATTGTATTTTTGTTATATTGTATATTGTTTTCAGCTGTTGTATCTCTGTACTACTGATTTGTGGTTTTAGTGAATAAAGATACAAAGTTTGAAATCAATTGGTCCAGCCATTTCAAAATAATCGCTCGGACAAGAATTATTGGGAGAATAATAATAATAAGAAGAAGAATCAGAAGAAACGTAGAATAACAACATGTCACCCCAACTCTGTCGGGAGTGACACAATTTATATCTTAATGTTTAAGATCGATTCTGAATGAAATAAAAAAAATTGAAGCTTGAACATTAGTTAACAATGAAAGGATATTGAGTAAATGCACATTAGACAAAGTCTAAAAGTTTCTGCAAATACATGATTAAACCAACCAGTGGAACAAGTTCTTCATCTAGAGGTCACCATGAGATCTTTAATATTGAACTATGCTCATACCCAATTGTGAGTTCAAGAGCACCGGTTTCTAGCAGAATTCATTGTGAATTGTCGAGCAACGCTACATCCATATATCTTCTCTTTTGACCATGTACGAAGGGTTCTCAGCAAACATAAAATTTACTGGCAAAGTGTTCTTAGAACCGTGTCATCCGTTGCCCGACAAAAAGGCTCATATCATATATTTCCTGTTATCCACTATTTTACATTTATAAAAATTAGTCACATGATCTAAGCAATTACAGGATACTCATCGAGTCAATTGCAAGAGAACTTGGCATAATTAAACAAGACATGTGGGAACTATAAACAGACTAACATTTGGAAATTGAAAAAAAAAAAAATAAATCCCAAAATTTGAAATGATAGGATACCCATATGTGATATTCTCTAAAGAACAAATAAACAATAGCTGTAATGTATAAAGAGCATACATCTCTTGCAAGGGGAATCTTTTTAAAAACTCTTCACTGCAGGACTTCAGTTTTAGAGGTACTTGTTCTTCAGTTTTGGGTGGAATGTTGAAATACACAGTTCCTACCCTATGATACAATTTCTACTGAAAGTGTATTCATTGACATCAATTGTGGTTTTTGCTAAAATCATTTTTCTATAACGATATTAACGATTTTTGTGCTCTCCGTCGGCACTCATGTGGTGTTACATATATTATAACCAGCGTTTTTGTAAATGAATAGCTTATATCCAAATAAAAATGATGTCATTTTTCTAAGTTGGTCATAGTCTGCCATTAAGATATTTTTAGTAACGATATTTCTTTATAAAATATAACAAGAGCTGTCGCCGAATGGCAGCCAAAGATACCCCCCGCTCATTGAACCCCGAATCGATACGGTAAGTGCAAAAGTAAGTTGGTGTGGACACAATACAGTTGCGGACACAGTACAAGTGTGGACACAATACAAGTATGGACAAAATGATATAATATTCAAGAAAAAGTTTTCCCAAGGGTTCCAATGAAAACACTCTGTCTAAAACAGACAAATATAAAATTCACCTTTTTCAGCCTATTTGACATTTTACACATCTACATATAGTGTTCTTCCTTTGTCTAAAGTTTCATCAAAATCATTCAAGTGGATTAAGAGGAGTTGTGCGTAAGAGGTAACCCATACATAGGGAATCAATGAAAACTCAAAGTTGAATTATCTTCCCTTCATGGTTTCTGACAATAATTATATTCCTTCATGCACATCTCCATATAGTGTTCTTACTTTGTGTAAAGTTTCATTAAATTCCTTCAAGTGGTTTAAGCGGATTTGCGCTTACGAGGAAACCCATACATGGGGAATCAACGAAAAGTCGAAGTCTGATTATCTCCCCTTTCTGGTTTTCGACAATAGTTATATTTCTCCATGCACATCTCCATATAGTGTCCTTCCTTTGTGTAAAGTTTCATCAAAATCCTTCAAGTGGTTTAAGAGGAGTTGCGCTTACGAGGTAACCCATAAATAGGGAATCAACAAAATTAAAGTCGGATTATCTCCCCTTCCTGTTTTCGGACAAAAATTATATTCCTTCATGCACATCTCCTAATAGTGTCCTTCCTTTGTGTAAAGTTTTATCAAAATTCTTCAAGTGGTTGAAGAGGAGTTGCGCTTACGAGAAGTGTGGACAGACGGACGGACAGACGGACAGACAGACAGACAGGGTGATTCCTATATACCCCCCAAACTTCGTTTGCGGGGGTATAAATATGCAAGAGACTTACAAATCACATAATTACATAACTATATAATAATGAAATATGCATCCTGCTTATTGAAAGAACTGTTTGAAATAAATGAGATATTAATATGAATATATATTTTTCAGCAATTTTACTCTGCTACAACACGAAGATTATGGAAATTGTTACACACTCCAGTCAAATAAACTGAAGATAGCCGAGTCTGGCCCAAATAATGGCAAGTATCAGAGTTTGTTGTTACTATATACCTGCACAAAAGACAATCAAAGATTAAAATTATATGAAATGGGGATTATAACAAAATTATGGAAAAGAATGGGCAAAAGCCAAAGCTCAAGAGGTAAAAAGACATATCAGGTCAAAAACCACCAGATAAATTATCGGCTGCAATAATCCTGAGTTCTTACGGGCATTTCAAAAGAAATTGTGCTTTAAGGGTGCTAGGGATCGCCTTGAACGTACTTTGATGTATGAGCAAAGCTTATTGGTGAAGGCCTAGTTGTGATTTAAAGATGAAGAACAACGATAAAAGTGCTGTTTCATTGGTTGGATTTGAGGTGTCTGCAGGGTATAATTTCTTATTATAGAATTTTGTGAAATTTTCTGTGAAGAAACATAATTTTATTATTGTTTAAAATGTAAAATGAAATTTGGTGGTCACCGTGCATTTAAGCACAAAAACTGAAATTGAAAATTTCAGGATTGTACATAGAAACAACGGCAGTAGAATACCGAAGGAACAAAGGAGTGAAATTTACAAAAATCGAGGTCCAAAGGCATGGCCAAAACGAGAACACAGAAAACAATGACGCCAAACACAAAACAACGACGCTAGACAGACACAAAGCACAGAAACAGAAATCACAACATTCAAAACAAAGCACTCACAGTGTGAACTCCAGTGAATGATAAGGAAAATGATAATATGAGAGGATAGCTTGAAAAATCTATTATAGATTGTGTTCATACTTTGCATGTGTTTTGAAATTATTATATAGTTTACATATACGAAATAAAAAGTAGGGGTCACCGTTGAAATAAGAGAGATAAATTGCGACAGGTTAATTTCTCTAGTGATATCTATGTTAAATTCTTTCATCAAATTATCTCCCTTGCATAATTTTTGTGTTCTGTAAATTCAGCAACAGATTTAAAGCTCGTGTGTTTAAGTTTGCATTTTATAATGGAAATGTTGTAAAAATGATAAAGAATAAAAAAAAATAATAATTTGAAACTTTCTTTACATTTTATATAACTATTTTGCTAATTTTCTTAATGAATGAATGGTGAATAAAAGGATATGGAGTAAATGCACATGAGACAAAGTCTCTACAAATACATGGTAAAAACAAGCAAAGCAACAACGCTTTTATTGTTGTTCTTCATCTTGAAGTCACCATGATACGACAGCTTATTCGTGCCAAGTAGAAGAAAAAAAATGTAATAAAAATCGTTAAAACGATTTTAAAAATCGTTTGTACGGTTTTCTTAAATCGTTATAACAATTTTTAAAATCGTTTGTACGATTTTAAAATCGTTAGAACGATTTTTAAAATCGTTTGTACGATTTTTTAAATTCGTTTGTACGATTTTAATTTCGTTGTACGATTTAAAAATCGTTTGTACGATTTTAAAAATCGTTTAAACGATTTTAAAACATTGTTTGTACTATTTCAAAAATCATTTAAACGATTTTTATAAAGTCGTTTGTACGATTTTAAAATCGTTAAAATGATTTTTTAATTCGTTTGTACGATTTTAAAATCCTTTGTACGATTTTTCAAAATCGTTTGTACGATTTTAAAAATCGTTTGTACGGTTTTTAAAATCGTTTGTACGTCTTTTTAAAATCGTTTAAACGGTTATAAAAATCGTTTGTACGATTTTTAAAAATAGCTATTTGGTTTATAAATACAATTGATGACATTTCTGCATTCGTGAAGTTAATTAGCTGCCAAGATAATGATGTCCATATACAGACATAGTAATTTCTAGGGAGAATGATTAAAAGTGTTCACTCGCTTACTGGCAAGTCCCATAAGCAAGCTTATACATATTAAATGAATAGAGACAATGTTCGGTAACGAGTTGAAGTTCGAAATCGAAAGATACATATTACATTTCCAGGTCATACGTCTATTGACGTTTAGTACATCATCTTTTTTCTGCCTGATTTCAAGAAGCTAGGGAGTCGAGACGAAGAGCTTGTTCTTAGTCTTCTAATTATTTTTCATGGAAGAATTTGCATATGTCTCATGCATATGCTTGTTCCTGTCGGTATCGCCGGCGAAGTCGTGCAGAAGGCCGGTGTAGCATGGATGAAAACAGATCAATTTAAGAGTTAAAATGGATGTTCCACGGAACACATGTATCGCCTGCACTATATATATATATTCAAGAATTCATGTTATGTTACAGAATGGCAAAACCCAACTAAAGCATGAAAAATATTAATAAAGCAGAACAAAATACATTGTAAATACCTGAAATGTATATTGAAGCCTTCCTGCAAGTTTGATTGAAAAGTACAAAGCAGTTTGAAGGAGTTGCAGATATGGAAAGCATACCCCAAAGACTTCATAACCTTAAATGACAAAATCAAAAGATAGCTAGAAAACTTCAAAAATATATATTAAATAAAACAAAATGCATGGTGCACATCTGCAATATATATTGAAGCACTCCTGCAAGTTTGGTTTGAAAGTACCCAGTGGTCTAGGATGAGTTGCGGATAACGGAAGCAAATTGATTTAGTTAAAATAACAAAGTCCAAAGATAGCAAGAACATCTGAAAAAAAAAATACAAAAATACATAGTGCACATCTGCAATATATATTGAAGCATTCCTGCAAGTTGGGTTAGAAAGTACCCAGCGGTCTAGGAGGAGTTGTGGATAATGGAGGCAAACCCTACGAGTAAGACTCCAATAAGCTAAAATAACAAAGTCCAAATATAGCTATAAAATATAAAAAAA
>MJUU01040193.1:80186-129983 GCA_002080025.1 Modiolus philippinarum
AATTCCTGTAAGTTTGGTTGGAAAGTACCAAGTGGTTTAGGAGGAGATGCGGGTGTTAAAGACAGACGAACGGACAGACGGACGCAAGACGGATAGTGATCCCTATGTGTCGATCCTGCACTAGGTGCAGGCGACACAAAAATATCTAAAATTTAGAAATTCTGTCAACTTTGTATTCCCCTCACTAACACCTCTCTCCTAGGTGATTAAGGAGTTACTTTTGTCCTTTTTGTTATTCGTTCACACCAGTGATGTCGTTTTGGGGCTTAAAATGTTCGATTTTATATTCACCGAGGACGTATTAGATGTCGAAATGGTATTCTGCAGGATTAGGGGGGCGGCCATTGATTTTCAGGCTCATGCGAGTTTGTGTGTTGTTTTTTTTTTTTTGCCACTGGGATGATGTTTCTGATGGTAGACAGTTAGTACTCGACGTAAGCACAAGGCTGGCACTGCTGTTAATTAGCTGCCAAGATAATGATGTCCATATACAGACATAGTAATTTCTAGGGAGAATGATTAAAAGTGTACACTCGCTTACTGGCAAGTCCCATAAGCAAGCTTATACATATTAAATGAATAGAGACAATGTTCGGTAACGAGTTGAAGTTCGAAATCGAAAGATACATATTACATTTCCAGGTCATACGTCTATTCAAAAGTAACAATGACTTAAGTTTTGAAATATTAATACACTAAAGGTATCCTTCTGCAATTCATTTTGCGATATTATTATACCCTTCATTGGCAGATACAGAGGTGGTGATATAACCCCTCTTTCTGGGAAAAAACTAATTTCGTGCATAATTGAGGGAACAATAAACAAAAATTGTAACAATTTCGACATGAACCCCCTATTTGAAGGCTTGATCCGCCGGTGAAGGTTAATTAATTTCTATAATGAACAGCCTTTTCAAGTGCTTTTTGTGTATGGAAGTTTAGTTTATTATGCAGCAACGACTCGAGAATTTCCTTATTTACGTGAATGGCATTTAATTTCTATAGATGCGACTCGATTAAGTGCCTTATTGTCGTCCATTTGCACCTTTTTGCAGTCAATTTGTTATTCATGCCAATAAGGCATTTAATGGATCGCATCTATAGAAATTAAATGCCATTCGCGTAAGTAAGGAAATTTTCGATACGCACTTCGACCTATATAGTTATAGCCAGTCCCAAGCATGGTGAAATGCAGAGTGGTCTTTAAGAAAATGAAGAGGTGAAAATGAGTTTGTGTCAAACAATTGGTCTTTTTTCTATTTTATCTTACTATCACCACCACCCTACAGCAGTAGCAGCAATTATACCTCGTATCTGGTGTAGCAGCATCAATATAGTGAAATGAGTACACGAGCACTGTCAAGATATACTCTTGAGTTGTAAAATCATAATTATAATCAAGTAATAAACAACATTAATGAATAACGAGTTATCACCACTACCTAACAATGAACGCTAACCTGATAGAAAACCCCCAATTGGATTATAGGACCAGATGCTCACACGTGAGCCTGTTCTCTCACGTGGTGGCTATTGATCAAATAAGATTTTCCGACAGAGTTAAATGATAAATCTGAGGTGACAGCCAACTGTTAGTAAAAATCATTCATCTGGTAGATTACTGTCATGTTAAAATACCTAGTTAATATCAATTATGAAACGGATTTCAAGAATAACCAATTTACAACATTTTCCCATAGGGTTCTATGTTAAACTATAGTCACCCGTAACGGGCATCTTTTATATCTGATTCGTACAAATATATAAAATTTGGTAGATGACCATTTATTTACCATGCCTAGTTGATATCAACTTGATATGTGGAACGGTTTTCAAGAATAAGCAATTTACAACATTTTCCCATAGGAAAAAACTAAGATCTGCATTGGCAGTCATCTTGGATTTATGATCGTTACTTAAGTCATAGATATGTTCAATGACCATCATGTTACAATGTTACCATGCCTTATTGATATCAACTTGCTGTAGAAACCGTTTTCAAAAATTAACAATTAACAATATGTTCGCATAACTACTTTCCCTAGTGACCGCCATTTTGGGTTTGTGAATGGTACAAATAATAAAATTACCAAGTCTTGTTAATATCAACTTATATATAAAACAGTTTTTAGCAATTCACAACATTTTACCGTAGGGTACAAAGTTTAACTAAAATTACAGGGATGTCCATCCTGGACTCATGATCGATACTAAACTAAAATCATATATTTTCTTGGTGACCAACGTGTCACCATGCCTAGTTAATATCAACTTGATGTAGGAAACGGTTCTCAAGAATTAACAATTTACAATATTTTCCCATAGGGTTGAACTATGTTCCACGGCAGCGGCCATCTTGGAGGGGGTGCGGAGATGTCAGACATATGTAGAGATTGACGTTCTAAATAAGATGAGAAACTTGACCTTTATCTCATAGCGGTTTTGAAAAATAAGGTGAAAATATGAAAAAGAAATCGAAAATTTTACCAATAAAGTGCAATAACTCCTATATGGGTTTCAGACTTTCCTCCAAACTTCAAGGTAGAATCGTGACATGCTGAATATTCTTGCAATTTGAGTTAACCTCTATCTCTTATAATTTTTTTCTAATAAAAATGAAATATAATAAAATTTTGAAAATTATACGGAAAAAGGGCAGTAACTCCAAGACGGGTTTCGAATTTCTTAAAGGTTGCAGGGAGGGTAGATCTTACCATGCTGATAATTTTACCCTCGTCAGATTTTTGATATCTGTAACGCTTTTCCAATTATTTGAAAAAAAACCAGTAATTTACCCTTATGTGAGGGGCGAACAGGGGGTGTCTTTCTCCTGTCTCCCGACCCCTTGCTCCCTTTTCTCGTCCCTTATCTCCTTTTTCCCGTCCCTTCTTTCTTGTCTCCAGTCCCCTTTTCCCCGGCCTCCCTTTAATTTTCTTTTTTCCTTTCTACCTTTCTAGTCCCTTTTCCCCCTCCTTCTGCCCCCTTTCTTCGATCTGTCGCCCCTCTTTTCTGTCTCCAGACATATTTCTCTTTCTCCTTTCTCACGGTCTCCCTTAGCCTTGTCCGCCCCTCTTATGCTCTGTCTATAGTAACAGCGGCCATGTTGTTTGATCAACGGACTAATCGAACACAATTTTGAAACTGCATACCCTGGTGATGATTTAGGCCAAATTTGGTTACAATTGGCCCAGCAGTTTCAGAGAAAATTTAAACGTCCGTGTCTCTCAGTCGCCAGACTGTCATTCTGCTGACTAGCTATGGTTAGAAGTGGGAATTAGAACGCACAGAAAGTTTCGCATCAGTAAGTAATGTTAGAGACCGACTATATTGAATACAGATGAACTGCATTCCCTAAAGCCCGTTGGAGTGATTAAAACCTTCGAGTGAAAATTTTGATTTACGCCCAGATACATTCAAAACCTTGACGTCAATGCAGTACAATCCCTTGAAATGATTATTATAACCCCACTTGTAAAAGCGGTGGGTACATAATGATGGAGTTGTTCGTACGTCTGTGCGTCCGTCCGTTCGTTCGTTTGTCTGTCTGTCATACAATTTTTTGTCATATTTGGTTTGAAGTTTGATTATGATGAGTTGTAAAGTGTAAGCTAACCTATTTTCAGGTCTATTGTGTTATTTCTTTCTGTTTGCCGATATGTCGTATCACTCATTATGAATGAGAAATTTTCGCCGCAGTTTACTTTGCTTGTATGAGTGGGAAAGACTTGAAATTTGATCTGGATCTTCATAACGATGAAAAAACGGCGGGTATATAATGATGAGGGTGTCCGTCAGTCCGTCCGTATATCTGTCTGTCCGTCACAGTTTTCTCAGCAATATATATTGGAATGATTTCATATTTGGTCTGAAGCTTGATTATGACGAGTTGTAACATGTAAGCAATTTTCAGGTTTGCCATTTCACTACTTTGTTTTAAATCTTACCATAATCCACTATTAATGAAAATTTTTCGTCACAATTTACTTGGCTTCTATAAGTTGGAATAATTTGAAACTTTGTCTCGAGCTTTATTACATTTAGTTGCAACTTGTAATTCATTTACAGGACTGTTATGCTTTCACCTCCAGTTTGCCGATTCTCTGATTTTTAGCTATAACTAACTATATCTGATGGGTTGTAACGTGTATGCCATTTTTAGGTCTGTATTACTACTTCCTGTTTGCCCAGACGATGAAGTTTAACTAGAATCCACTACGGAGTAGAATGTTTCTTCACACTTTACCTGGTTTATATGACATGCAAATTTGGTCTGGACAACTGTTAAAAGAAATTTATTACATTTAGGAAAGGGTGTATTCATGTGTGGTCCAGCGGAGGAGAATATTCTAGTTTGTATTATATTTGTATAGAAGGCAGTTGTCAATAGAATATTGGTTGACTGGAAGGTTGAAGTCGTGGTACACATGGAACACCATTGACATTTTCCAGAATGTCCCTTCATTCAAGAATGTTTACAATAACACGGATCTATACCGAGAACTCCCGAGGAAAGACCGGACATTACTTGCCCAAAATACATAGAGTATGCCAATGAATCGGTCAGGCTAGAATCTTACACTGGATGGCCCGTACAACTGAAACAACGACCAGTGGACGTTCAACGGCTGGATAACTATTAATGCGGACCTGACACCTGACCAATACGGTAAATCGAGGATTGTCGCAGGTATCAAGGCACTACCATTACTTCGGCAACACTTTGTGTTATGTCGGAACACTTCATGTTCCTGTGGCAACGGATTCATAAATGGATAAACAAATAATAAATGAAAATCTCCTCTATACTACTGAAATAGTTTTCAAGAGAAATAAATTACAACATTTCTCCATAAAGTCTGATGCTAAACTAAGATCTGCAGTGGCGGCCATCTTGAATTTATGATTATTACTAAAATCGTACATTTGTTCGATGACTATCGTGTTTCCATGCACATTTAATTAATATAAACTTAATGTATAAAATTGATTTGAACAATTAACAATTTGAAAATTTTCCCCAGAGGTCAAATGTTGAATTAAGATCTGCACTGGTGGCCTTCATTCGGAACTTCGGACTATCGGACTTGAAAAAACTGCTCATTACAGAAATCAACAAGAAAATTATTGACGCAAGCGTCAATTAACCTCCACCGGCGGATCAAGCCTTCGAAAAAGGGGTTAAGGTCGAATTTGTTACCATTTTTTGTTTCTTTTTTTTTTCTCTCAATTCTGCGCTAAATTGATTTTTTCCCAGAACAATAGGCTCTCAAGAGCCTGTATCGCTCACCTGACCCTTGATTTACATAGAAATTTATGTTAAAAGAGCCCATTGTTAAACTATTGTTCCAATATATCCAAGTAGTTTAAGGGGAGAAGACCTCTGTAAGTGGTTCCCATAGGGTCCAATGTTAAACTATGTTCCCTGCTAGCAGCCTTCTTGGATAAAGTGTTTTCTTTACAGTGGGCCACATAAAGACTATTTTGATCAAGTTTGTTTCCATTGGCTCAGTAGTTTCACAGGAGAAGATATTTGAACGTGTTTTCCCATAGGGTCCAATGTTAAAACTATGTTTCCCGATGGCGGCGATGTTGGATATAGCGCTGACGTAAAAAACACCTCTTTTGTGAGGGAACACCCAAGGACTATTGTGGCCAAGTTTGGTACTAATTACCTGAGTAGTTTCAGAGAAGATGATCTTTGAACGTTTTTTTTTCCATAGGGTCCATCTTGGATATCGCGGGGACCTGAAAAACACCTTTTTGTAAGGGACTACCCAAGGACTATTGTGGCAAAGTTTGGTTCCACTTGGCCCAGTAGTTTCAGAGAAGAAGATCTTTGAATGAAAAGTTTACGCCGTACGGACGGACGACGGACGGACGACGGACGCAAAGTGATGGCAAAAGCTCAACCTAGCATTAGCCAAGTGAGCTAAACAGGGGTTGATACACCACCTCTGGATCTGCCAATGAAGGGTATGATAGTATCGCCAAATGAACTGCATTGAAACAGGAAAATATCTTTAATGTTATAATATTTCAAAACTTTAGAGATTGTTACTTTTGAAAGTACTGAGCAACAGGTTCAGCCTGGTGCTTAAGTCGGTTACTTACTGTCTACCATTTGAAACATCCCAGTGGCAAAAAAAAAAACAACCAAAAACAAACAAACAAACACACACACACAATAAAGCAAGCGGATTCAAGAGATGGGGTTGCAGGTTTGGATCCCTTTTTCTTAATCTTTCTTTAAATTTAGTGCTGAATTTAAGAAGAAAATGGCAAAATTGCAACAAAGTCGACTTGAACGCCGTTTTTCCTGGAACCCCATCAGAACTCTTTTTTCGAAGGCTGGATCCGCCATTGATACCGAAATTGCAATAAATGTTAGTCCTGTAGATGGCCATTTTGACATCTAATATGCCGTCAGTGAATATAAAATAATATTACATATGGTATAAGTTTCTATAAATCTCATTGGCTAATACGCTCATGTGAATTTAAGAATAGCGTTGTTTCTAATTTTAGGTGTATTGACGCCATGTTTCAATTTTTAAGTACATGTATATTGACGCTATGTTTCTATTTTTAGTTTTATTGACGCTACATGTCTAGTTGAACTTTCAGACTAAAGTTGTTCACTAAGAAAGATCTTATGAAAATCATATTGGAAAACGCTTTACACATTAATAGGAGTTTCCGCCGGAGAAATTAAAGAGGATATTAAAATGTTTTTACAGAGCAATCATTGAAAACGATGAAAAATATATTTAACAGTTGTCACATGTTTTTTATTGCACACTTCACGTAAACACGCTAATAATTGAAAGGCATACTTGTTGGTTTGTTTATTATTTTTTTTGCAAATATAAGAGAAATGTCGGCATTTACTTATCCTGTGAACACTCATGTAATAACCCACTCTAGATGATGGCAGATCCACAACCGCCTTCAAGTAAATGTTCTATTTCTAATTAAATTCCAATCTATTGACAAAATTTTCCTCCACAAAAATGTAGATACCATAAAACTACATATGTAATATAAAAATGATGGACTTTTTACTCTGTCAATATGTTAAATATGGACCTGTTACGAATATATAGACCTCGGACTTCGTCCTCGGTCAATATAAATCTTAACATATTGACTTTGTAAAAAGTCCATAATAGATAAATATTTACAAGACCAAAAAAAAACAATTAAAAATATATGACATCACGGATATGAACGAATAACAAAAGGGACAGAAAGTAATGCCTTAATCACATAGGAAGTGGGATCCAAAGTTTACAGAATTTCTAAATTTAGATATTTTAATTCTTCAACTGATCGGTTTTCGTCCATACAACACCGAACTTCTGCACGACTTGGCCGTTGATACCGGTTGGAACAAGCATATGGGACATATGGGAATTCTTCCTTGAGAAAAAAATAGAATAACCTCTACGTCTCGACTCCCTAGCTTCTTGAATTCAGGCAAAAAAAAAGATAGTGTAATCGTATGACCTGGAAATGTAATATTTATCTTCCGAATTCAAACATTCACACATTACCGAACATTGTCTCTATTCAATCCATGTGTATAAGCTTGTTTATGGGACTTGCCAGTAAGCGAGAGTACATGCACTTTTAATTTCTCCCTAGAAATTATTATGTCTGTATACGGATATCATTATCTGGGCAGCTAATTATCTTCCCGAAGGCAGAAATGTCACAAATAAGCCTCCATACAATTGTATTTATAAACCAAATAGTTATTTTTAAAAATCGTACAAACGATTTTTATAACCGTTTAAACGATTTTAAAATACGTACAAACGATTTTAAAAACCCTACAAACGATTTTTAAAATCGTACAAACGATTCTGAAAAATCGTACAAACGAATTAAAAGTCGTTTTAACGATTTTAAAATCGTACAAACGACTTTATAAAAATCGTTTAAATGATTTTTAAAATCGTACAAACAATTTTTTAAAATCGTTTAAACGATTTTTAAAATCGTACAAACGATTTTTAAATCGTACAAACGAAATTAAAATCGTACAAACGAATTTAAAAAATCGTACAAACGATTTCAAAAATCGTTCTAACGATTTTAAAAATTGTTATAACGATTTAAAAAAAAAACCGTACAAACGATTTTCAAAATCGTTTTAACGATTTTTATTATATATTTTTTTTTCTTCTACTTGGCACGAATAAGCTGTCGTACCATGAGGCCTTCAACAATGAGCTTTGCTCATACCTCATATTAAGTTCAAGACGGCCCCTAGCACCGGTTTAAGCGGAATTTTTTGCTAATTGTCGAGTAACGCTACATCCATGTCTTTCTTGGTCATGGGTGCGGGATTGTCAACAAACATCAATTAAACTGGCAAAGTGCTCTTACAATCACTGTCATCCTTTGCCCGACAAAAGCACTAGTGTCTTAAACTAAATGAACATGTATTAGACAAAGATGACGAAATAATACCACTGAGACACCTTAACGTGTAAATGTAGAGATTGTGTTTCATGGGCATATCCTTTCATTGATATTTCTTAATGTGTAAACTGGCGTACAGGAATTTTATATAACGTCTGGCTGAACAAGCCTAAGATACTGATACAGTTGAATAGCATTTGTTGATCCAGCAAATTGGGGTTCGATTTGAAACCGTCTTTAAAATAGAAATAAAAACTGCAAAAGTAGAGGAAAATGACAAAAAATAGCAAAACGATTGACACACATTTCCTAAAATCCTTTTGAAAATTATTGGAGCGCCCCTTTCCCTTTTTCATGGCTACATCTGTATCACTTGTTAGTCCAATTACAAGGACTTAGATCTGTGTCTTTATTGCATCATATTAATGCACAACTGATAAGTCAACAATAATTATATATTGGATTACAAACGTTTTATTTTCAAAAACATTTCCGTTTTTTCAAACACATTTAGGTTATGTTGGTTTTTGAAAAACACAAGTTCAAATCATTTTAGTTCTATTCACGCTGAAATCCAGTGGTAAATAACAGAATATAGACTTTTGCTAAGAAAAGATAAAAACAATCCAGCGCAATGTCTGCCTCTGTTACCAAAGTACTAACAGTTTACTTTGAAATGTTAATATCTCAAGGAATTCATATGAACATGTCCACATATATATCTGTTAAATGGATTGTGAGACATTATACTATGCTTCTTTGTACATTTAAGTACATGTTACGGATTTTGATATGGCAATTAACTTAAAAGTTTTAAGTTAAGAGTGTTTTACATATTTTTTTGGAGAATATTAAGATCTAGTTAAAATGAAGTAAATTGAAATGTTTTTACAGTTTGAGGTTGCCCAGAAATTAAGAATTTTGTGAAATATATATTTTTTTGTGCGCCAAGTGTTGACTAGGTACATCGGGTGGTTTGGATTATCGGTAACTTTTACATTTTCGAACTCTACTCTCCTAAACACGTTTGTTTCTTCAATGATACACCTCTTTCACTGCGTGGCACACATAAAATTTTGTGATGATAAAATTGTAACTTTTTGACCAATTCTAAAAACAAAATAAAATTGCTTTGAGTATTTGATTGATGCTTAGTGAAAGACAACACAGATATGCATTAAACATTGTGTTGAAGAATATTGATTTGCATAAATATGCACATTTACGTGCAATCAGCAATTAATTAAGACAACCTGTCGACTGACTTATTCGCGAAGAATATCGATGGAGACAATTTTCATCACTGTAGATACATTGAAATGGATTAATATTTCCACTGCTTATTGTATTTGCCTTTTTCATATCTAATGTTATCTTTCATGTCCACGCCCGTATTTGTTTTAAGTTATAGACACATGAAAGTTTTCCAGAAGGAAATTATTTGATATAACTAGATTTCCCGCTGCTGAAAATTTCTGACCTACGCTTCCGATAAACGGCAAGATATACTGCACCATATTACCAAAGAGCCAATTGAAAACTCAACCCTTTGTTTTTTAAGACACTGACCAATAAATTTTACAATTATGGTTGGGATCATTAACATTAAGACGTTATTTTTTTCAGGTTTTACATTAGTGTTATATATGGACAAAGATGAATATCTTAAGCAAATCACTGAAGGCTATGGTGCACGTGTACTTATACATGATCGTGGTACATATCCCTTCCCTGCGCGGGAAGGAATTTTTGTGCCGTCGTCCAGTGAAACACAAATAGGCGTTCGTATGGTAAGTTAAATCGTTAAAATATATATGTAATGAAAAAAACTTTTTTCTCTCATAAAAAATGACAAATATACGAGAGAGACTTTATATTTACTTCATGGGTTTGAGGGTGCACCGATAGAGGGAAAGTAACTGTCCTTTTCCACCATTGAATGGTCAATTCAGTAAAAATGTCAAATGTTATATAGATCTATTGGTAGCATAATGGAAAGTCTATGGCGGCGATAATTTAAAGATATCACGTGTTTGAAGTTTTTATTGCATAAGATTTTTTTAGTCCAAATTAAGCTTGTAATATTGTGATAAATGGAATCTACTATAATTACAAATGATCCACCAAAATTGTGGTTCTGTGGTTGCTTCAGAGTTTGCTCAGCAGAGGCTAACTGTACAGCACAAACCGACATCCGACTACTGTTCAGTTTTAATGTAATTGAAATCAAAGTAAAGGCGACACGGGAAAGTCTTGAAAAAACGTTTACAGACAAGATGAGTACCAACAACAGTAGACTATATAATTATTGGTTTGACTGCTCCCATGTACAAATTTACGGTAAATGCTGGACTACTTGAAGCATATTTCCCTTGTACTTACAACCATTCTCTATAACGTGTGCACATTTTTAATTTACGTAGTCTTTGGAGGCCTTACTCACAACGCGAATAAAGGCTTTGTTAGTGAAATGACAATTTCCACCATCTATTACATCTATATCGTACAAAAACTTTATATTTTTTTATAATATGGGAAGTCCATACGCAGAGGCATCGAACATGTTGGGATAAAAGTTATTATAATTTTGGTCTTTGATGGCCATTTCGACAACTAATCTCTCTTCGATGCGGATCAAATCAAAACGTTTTGGAGACGTAATGTAGAATAATTAAAGAACTAATAGAATATAAACGAAGAAGCAAAATCGGCTAAGGGTGCATTGTAATACGTGGAAGATTGCACGTTTATCATATCCTAGTTTTGAAAGATGGGTCAAGCCCCGGAGTAATCGTCGCTAACCTGCCGGCTAGCTCAAGGAGCTTTTTTATTAAACTTTTCTACAAGTTTAGAACAAAATTTCATAAACATACTAAGATATGTGCAGTAAATGTTTATGGACAAAATATCCCACAAAAACATGGTAGATTAAAGCAAATGGAACAAAGCCTTTGTTGTTGCTTTTCATCACCTTGAAGATATCACGCGGCCATAAACAACGCGGCCTCAACCAGTCTTACCCATTGCCATAGCATTCTAACTTTTTACTTTTCTACACTTTATACAACCCTGCGTCACAATAAACTGAAAACAGTACTTGCAGATTTAAAACATCAATGTTTCTGCACAAAAAATGGAGAACGCAGATACACCTACTTAGTTATAGGGAAAGACAAGACATATTTTGTTAAGAACCACACTGATTCAAACAAGAAGTACACTGAGACTGACGTAATCAAAATGTTAGAATTTTTGATCGACAATATTTTTGTCGAATTCGGAGGTCGTGTTTTCCAACAGACAATAGGGATTCCTATGGGAACAAACTGTGCGCCGCTTTTAGTTGACCTTTTCCTTTACTCGTACGAGGTCTAAGTTTTTACAAGGGCTTATTCAAAGAAAACAAAATTATTTAGCCCAGTCCTTTAATTTCAGCTTCCGCTACATAGACGATGTACTTTCTTTTAATAATCCTAATTTTTAGGAGTATTTACATCAGATCTATCCCAATGAGCTTGAAATTAAAGAAACAGCTGAAACACCTATTTCAGCTTCGTAGCTAGATCTTTAATTGTATATTGACGAAGATGGACGTTTGAAATCTAAGCTATTTGACAAGCGTAATGATTTTTATTTCCCAATTGTGATGTTTCCCTTTCTTCGCAGCAGTATGCCTACCTCTCCAGCCTATGGAGTGTACATTTCACAGTTGATTCGTTACTGTCGAGCGTGTAATTTGTACAGTGATTTTTTGAACACTGTCGCAAAAGCTGCTTTGTCAGGGATTTGTTCAACCTATGTTAATTTCATCCCTCAAGAAATTCTATGGCCGTCACCATAACATCATGGAAAGATATGACGTGTCAGTATTCCAAATGAAAATGGACATTTTCAGCTAGATTCACGTCTTCCCGGATTTGACTACCGACTTTGACATTTTCCCGGATTGAATCACTCATAGTGTGACGGGTGCTGTTAACAGAGCAGGACATGCCTACCCTTCCGGAGCACCTGATGTCACTCTCAGTTTTACTGGAGTTCACACTGTGAGTGCCTTTGTTTTGAATGTTGTAATTTCTATTTCTGTGCTTTGTATCTGTCTAACGTCATTGTTTTCTGTGTCTAACGTCATTTTGTTCTGTGTTCTCGTTTTGGCCGTGTTTTTGGACTTCGATTTTTGTAAATTTCACTCCTTTGTTCCTTCGGTATTATACTGCCGTTGTTAGCAACACTCATTCGTATCAGTAAGTTCAAGATGAAATTTTGATTTTACAAGTTTTCAAATTATTAATTATTAATTATATATAATCTGTATTACACTCCAAAGCTACAAAAAAACAAAATACCAAAAATACTGTGAATTCAGTTTCTGCCTATGCGCATTTCGACATTTTATGTCTCTTCGCAGTGCAGATCAAATCAAAACTTTTGGAAATCCATCGACCAAAATATGAATGCGTAAAGGCTGTAAAGGCTGAAAGAGAACAAATTCCAATAGGGCCTAAAAGCCTAAAAAGAAAGCTAAAATAAGCTAAGGACAGAGCGATGCCAGAGGGAGATACTCCTTTTTAACAAAATTTTCTTGAATTTAGATATTACAAGTTTTGAAATAAAAAAAGTTTTCGGGCCACCACTGAAGTACTTGCTACTGGGTTAGTGAATATCCTCGGGGATTAATAGTCCACCAGCAGAGGCATTGGTCCAGTGGTAATAAAAAGATACGGAAGTTAATATGAATTTAAACTATTTGAGGTAATGCTACATTATCTGATTTTTTGTGGTTTTTGTGCAGATATTATATTATTACCCCCTGATACTTAAATACAGATTAAATTATAACTTGGGACTCTATGAATTACAGAGATAATACATTCTTACCTGGCGGTTATATATCTTACTTATAAGTTAACAGGTAATGAACTCACTTTTGAGGTAACAGGTAATGAATTATCTTATGATAGATGGCAAGTTGACATCTTTTAAAAAAATGGTTTCAACTCCTTTTTTTCTATTGTTTTGAAGACTATTCTTAATTTACAGAGAATGCAAAATATTTATTCAATTAAAAACATAATATATCGACATTATAACTTTGTAATTTTTCTCGGTCTTTTTAAATTACAGTGTGTATATTGTTTTATATAATTATAGCACAATATCAGATTCCAAAGTCTCCACGCAACTTTAAAAGAACTATACTTTATAAATTTTTGGTTGATACGATTAATTATTTTTTGTTGGTTTCAATAACAAATTACTCAATTCTGCAAGGATGTAAAACTTAAATAAATATTTCATAGAATAGACATTCATGTATCGAATGTGGAGAAGGGTAATTTCAAATATGAAATATTGTGATGCTGTAATTTTCATAGAGAGACATAATTATATTGCAATAAAACCCTTTTGCAAAGACAGAGAAAAAATACATAATTTTATTTACATATTTAAATACGAATTCATTACAAATGCCAAATGGATAAATCTGAACAAAAAGCGAGAAGAAAGGAAAAATAAAATCTTATACAATTCCAAAATTCTATTGGCTAATGTACTCTTTTAAAATTACACACTCAGTTTTTCAGAATAGAAAATAAAGATTAAGTTTGATAAATGATTGAAGCTTATCTATTTACGTTTGATTGGTTGCAAAATAAATCAGATAATACGATTTACCTGCAGAACACACATGATTACACGCCAAACCCAAATAATGCAGATAAAGCAGCATTACCACATAATTTCATAATGACCAATTAGTAAAATATTTATATGTACTTATAGGTAATGAGGAAACCAGATATTTTTTGCCTGGTATTGTGCGCCAAAACAACAAAAAGTCAGATGATACAGCATTACCTGAAATAATGCTATATTATATCATCTTTGTTGCTTTGGCGTGCCATAGATTTGTAATTACAGGTTGTCATCAATAGGAAAGACGGTAACTACGGAAATTGCACACATGACACATATACAGCAAGATATGGTTTTAAGTATACAAGATCGGTAAGTGTTTACATGTATATTGAACAAAGTAACAATGATGGAGATTTTTTTTAGAGATTGTATAGACAATAATTATTGTATAACTACATTTGTTTTGACATTGTATGACTGATAAATAGTCAGGGGTTAAGGTAATTTTCGGAACTATTTTACGGCGAAGCGGAGGAACCATAATCTAGAAGAAACCTTAAGAGGGTAACTGATAAAAAATACTATCCCATATATGGTGGAGCTGTACGTACTACGAAAATACCCCCGTGAAAATCATGTATTTTGCTTGGTCATGAAAATCCCATGACTTTTTCCTTTGTAACCCATGAAAGTTTCGTGAATAAGATACTTAGCTATATCTGATATTACTGATTATTCGGATTTCGTTTGGTTTTATGCGCTTAAAACATTTTTTTGAAATCATGGAATTCCTGTGTTTGGGTTCTAGTGCTGCTGAAAAGGAATTAATTTCCGAAATGGCCATACAGCTCATTAAAATTATTGCAGTTGGAGTTAACATATGTGTTACGGTCTCATGTTCATTTATTCCATATCCTTTCTTGAAATATTTAATACAGGAGCTGGTCTTTTAATCATAAGGCAGAATGGGGGTATTTTATTCATGAGATAAAATCACGTGACCATGCCCCTTTTGGGTGAATTTCTCCCCTTTATTAAAGTTTAACTTTGAAAGTACATCTCAGTGTTCCGGATTATTTTCACATACCCCCGTCTTTTTTCTAAAAGTACTGTATTAATGTTATCTTCCGTAATGAAAAGTTTTTGTTGTGGGAATTTTAAAACATAGAAATTGTGGTTAAAACCAGTCTGTAGAAGGATTTCCCGTCGATGGAAAGCTTGGAATTACACATTTTCAATTAAATTGGCCGCGAAGTTAAAAAGGGACAACTGTTTATGAATCTATGCGAGTTATATTTCACAGTCATATGCGAACAAATTTGCTACATATTTATCTTTGATGTGTAATTTTCTGTCAAAGATAGCTTACTCGGCAGTTTTACAATGGCTTCTACAGTCAAAATGTCATGATCCCGCTTCGAATTTCAAACTTAACTGGCCGGAAATTTTCATCATTACAGATAAGTATTTATGTATAGAATAGACGTAAACAGTGTGTAGAATCTTGCTAGATGCGGACAAAATTTATATGTTCTGAAGTGTATTATTGGATAATTTTGCAAAAATTAATATCTCCCCTATGCATTTCAACTAAACATGGCCGACAAGCAAGCGTTACAAGATGGCCACTATGCAAATTAGTAAAGTACCCCTGATTCTGCCATATGATGCAGTGTGGAGTTGGTAAAACAATGCCCCGTGTTAAAGGTGTATGCTCATTATTTTTCTTAGATATGGTGTACTTGTACATGGGATAATATCTCGTGTGTACACTTTGTTCAATCAATATTAACTTAAATTATGTAAATTCTAAAATCTAAGGTTTAACTCCCTCCATCGTAGTATATTTGATATTACTTATTATTCGGATTTCGTTTGGTTTTATGCACTAAAAACATTTTTTGAGATCATGATTTTCTATGTTTGCAAGTGCTGTTGATGAGGAATTAATTTCCGAAATGGCCATACAGCTCATTAAAATTATTGCAGTTGGAGTTAACATATGTGTTATGGTCTCATGTGCATTTACTCCATATCCTTTCTTGAGGTATTCGTATCCCCCCCATGAAAATCTCGTGAATTGATTTTTTTAAAACATCTGATTGATTTGTTTTTTTTAAATTATTTATAGAAGAAGCCAAATTTAACTGTCATGGAATGTCATAGAATGTGGGTAATTAAATAACAAAATACCGACGTTACTGTTAATTTATTTTCTGCATATGCGCATGCATTTGAAATATCCAAATAAATTTGTATGATATACCGACTAAATACTTCTACATTGGAAAAGATCAGATTTAAATTTGTTAACTTTTATAAAATCCCATGAAAATCTATTTCACATAAATTCACTAAATTTAAATATAAAGATTTAACACATTCTTAAAGCATGTATACCTTAATGGTTAGTGTATGAGTTGCGTTTACGATTTTGGAATTCTCGGTTCGAATCTTGCATTGTGGCAACTAAAAAGAACCAGTGAAAATCCTGTGACTTTCAAGATAAATGTCGTCAGATTTTGACGGGAAAATCAGGTGTCAAATGATCACATCAGGGCATTTTAAAAACCAAGTGCTATGGTCCTTATATTACAATATTTTCACTGGGGTTTAATGGGTTGGTAGACTGCACCTTTTATTGTTGTTTACAATGAAGGCACTAAAAAAGCTACGGTTCTTTTAAATGCATTCTTTTATACCTCACATAAAAAGTGCACTAATGAAAATGGTCAAGACCCTTTCAGATTGGTTTTAAAATTACCCCCTGCACAACATCTATTGCTTCTTGTTAACAAACCTGATATGAATGCCTTGCGCTGCTCTGAAAACTAAAATCGTTTTCAAGAGAAAATATTTATGAACTATATCAGAATGACTGAACCTCCGATATTGTTTCTGTTGACCGATCAGATCATGACGAGAAAACTCGATATAAAAATTTAAACACCACCAATAACAATATTCGCTCTTATTTGTATTTGAAGGTATTTAAATTATAGTCAGGCCATTGGAATTCCCAGGGGTACAAATTGTGCACCTCTCATTGCAGATTTTTTTTTTGGTTCTCTTACGAATGACTTCATAAAACAAACTACAAAATCGAATCGTACAAAACAGTGATCAGCGTATTTCTATTTTCAATGATAACAGCAGATATATTGACGATATCCTTACTATTGAAAATTCCAGTTTTTGGATAATTTAAGAACTGAAACTTAATAAAGCTAAAAATGATTCAAAATATTTCCTTTTTGCGGATCTATTATCATTGACTCTGATAAAATAAAAACTAAAAAAATACAATAAAAGGGATGATTTTCAATTCAGTATTTCTAGTTTCCCTTTTCTTGACGGCGACGTTCCTCTACCTCCATCCTACGGGTTTATATTTCTCAACTGGTACGATTCGCACGTGTTTGTTCTACTCTGAACGACCTTTGTTAAATACATTTTAAAAGTTTCATAGAAGATATTACATTTGATATCAAAATTTAATGTCAATCGGAAACAGGTTATTACTAACGGCATTTATCATCCTTGACTTTACGGAAATGTTGTTAAAAATGCATGCAACTTACATTCTTTACATTATATGGGATATCGATAGTGTTCCTTTAAATTGGCTTTGGGGTCCAATGACCTGGGAGTTTTACACGCAAAGTTGCCTCTAACTGATACTGCCGATGTCTACTGAAATACCTGACGATTCTTTACCAACCCCTCTGGAAGTTTGATTTTTCTTCGGTAGTGCGACAGAGTTTTACCAGATTGTGGTCATGGAATTAGTAGTCTACCTGTTAGGTTTTATTCGTGTGTTTATTATACTAAAGGGAAACGAGATAGATAAAGGGGAGGTTTGGGGTACCCATAAGCCGGTTTAACCCTACCGCTGGATTTTACTAGTGTCGGTGCGAAGTCCGACTATCCCGAGTTCATATCGATGTTTACGTTTGTCTCTTGTCTTTTATTTGTTTTTTTCTTCTGCAGTTTCTTGATATATTGTGGCATGCGACTGTATTTTTCGGCAATTCTATGTGTTTTTTGTTATCCCTTGAGACTACATAATAATATACATACAAATACAGTTGTTAAGAGATCTAGGATTAAGATTATTTAAACTTTACTTTGAAACATTGTCACTTGGGTAAACATAACTGCTTTTTAATAGTACCGGTACCAAGTGCAGTTATTTTTTGTATTTGTTTAATATTTTTTCCTGTGCAGTCTTCTTATTGTTGCGTGTGGTTGTGATTTTCGGCCTTTTTAGGTGCTTCCTGCTATCTTTCCTCCTTTAGTTATGTATCATTTAATAGGATTAATTAACGTGGATTATCAGAATGAACTCACAGTAACTTCGGTATTTAGTTATTTGCTTTAGCTCTTTCAAACAGCACAATAAAATTTTATTGTATGGAAAGCATTTAAACTGAAAAATATGGTAACTAGAATTTCAGCAAGGGACAATCATGTATCAAAACAAAAGCCAGGGTCACTTCCGTGTGTAAAAGGCATATCAAACAAAAAGCCAATTAATAATGTAGTAGCCAAACTTCGTCTTTAGTTTTAAATAAAGTTTTCGGACGATATTTTGCTTTATTAAGCTAACCAGTTAGTGAGCTGCACAAGTTCCATAAAGGACATCATTATTTCTTAGACAGAGCTAAATCGTAACGGAAAATTCTTGTTAATGGTTATGTTCAAATACTTTCAGATATGATTTTATCCAAAATATCAAAATGATGGTAGTATGAAAAATCGTACATATTGTCACCTGCTGGAGCATTTCATCTAATAAACATGACAATTTTTATAGCTATAATAGTTTTGGCGTTATTTTTCGTAGCATGTCAGTCAATTTCTATATATTTGATTATATTTTTCCTAGTGTATCGAATGACTAGTGATAACTCGTTGACTTAATTCGGCTTGGTTCTATTTTACTAGGTATTCATTTGCCGATATTTTGTCTAAATATGCTCTCTGCATTTTGTTCCTTTTGTAACACCATGACACAGTTATAACTTTTCAATTGTCTAGTTTTGTCAGATATTGTGTAAAAAAGAAAACATGATGCGTTTATAAGCTTATTTCTAGCTTTGACTGAGTTTGTGTAAACAAGAGAACATGATACAGGTCTAACTTTGTCAGATAATGTGTAAAAATGAGAAAATGACACAAGTATAACTTTATTTTCTGCTCTGTATACAAGAGAACAAGACACAGTAGTTTTAACTTAATTTGTCCAACTTTGTCAGATATTATGTCAAAAAGTGAACATGACATAGTTTAAACTTAATTTGTCCAACTTTGTCAGATATTATGTATACAAGAGAACATGCCACAGTAATAACTTTATTTTCAAGCATTGTGAGATATTTTGTAAACTATAGAACATGACAGTTATAACTTTATTTTCAAGCTTTGTCAGATATTATGTAAACAAGAGAACATGACACAGTGATATTTTATTTGTTTGTTGTATGAAAACAAATGAGCATGAAACAATTAAAACTTTAATTCCAAGCATTGTCAGACTTTGAGTTCATGGTCTTCCAAACGTTTAGATTTTATCTGCACTGAAGAGACATAAGTTGTCGAAATGCGCATATGCAGAATTTAAATTCACAGTAACTTCGGTATTTAGTTATTTGTAAACAATGAATATGACACAGGTATGACTTTATGTTCTATTTTTGTCAGATATTGTGTAAACGATAGAACATGACAGTTATAACTCTATATTTTCTAGCTTTGTCAGATTTTATGTAAACAAGAGAAAATTTTTGAAAAGTGTGGATGTTACGAAGATGATCTAAATGAAATAAACTTTCAAATAAAGAAAACAAATTTGAAATACTGCAGTACTAGGGATGGTGAGTTTGATTGTCAGATCGATTTTTAGTATCTCAAATATAATTCAAAGCATGAGAATATTTTTGATTAGAAAACATGCATATACATTGACCTCAATTAGGCTATGTTTTAAATGGAATTATTTTATATGTTCTTTTAATTTTGTCGATATCCGTCCATCCTGGTTAAATAAAAATACTATTAACCAAAATCCGAACGATATATGCAGAGTGCGTTCTTGGTAGCAGACTGATTCTGTTAATTGGAAGTCTCTCAACTCAACTATGAAAAAATGACAAAATAATATGAAAAATTCATAATTGCTTGCAGTTGAAACAACGGCAGCAGAATACCGAAGGAACAAAGAAGTCAAATTTACAAAAATTTGCAGTTGAAAGGGTTGGAAAAGGAGGGGTGTACGTGAACGAATGAACGGCTAATAAAAAATCAAAATCACGATGAACGGAAAATAATATTTAGCGATCTCGATGCACGAAAAATAAAGAAAATAAATATTTACAAATCAACGTACATGTATATAAAAGTTTTTAAAATTCGACTTAATATGGATGGGACAAGACTAATTATATGCAGAACTGTAATAATACACGGTAAAATACATAAAGGAACAAATCAGATACACCACCGCCCCTCACATAGAAAAGTACATAGTCACCTGGACCATGGATGACACGGATAGTCAAAATAACCTCATTATTATTTAGGGTCTCACTTTCTAGTATAATAGTAGACCTTGGTGTGATATTGCCCAATCTGTCAGAAAAGATGATCTTTGAACGCATTTCAAGCCAGGTTCTTACAAGGGCTAGTTCAGAAAAAGGACAATAAACTAGCCAAGTCCTTTAATTTCACCTTCCGTTATATAGATGATGTTCTATCATTAAACTATCCTAAATTTAAGGATAACATTTACCTTATATACCCAAAATGAACTCGAAATTAAAAGAGACCACTGAGACACCATCATCAGCATTATACCTGGACCTATACCTCTACATTTACAAATCTGGACGTCTGAAAACAAAATTTTATGACAAGCGTGATGATTTCGACTTCCCGTTTTTGAGCAGTAATATTCCTACATCTCCGGCATATGGCGTCTTCATTTCACAACTCATTCTCTATTGTCGTGCCTGTAGTTTGTACAGCGATTTTGTCAACAGAGTACAGTTACTGTCTCAAAAACTTATAAATCAAGGGTATGTTCAGTCACTCTTGCAATTTTTGCAGTCGCCACCCTGATATGACAGATCGTTACAATGTTTCTATTTCACAGATGAGAATAGATCTTTGGGTAGATCCAGAGTGTATTACCGGAATGACAAACACCGACTGTGTCAAAACCGGACTTTTCACTGACAGTGTGGCGGCTGTCACGCGTGGAGCAGATCATGCTAACCCTTCTGGAGCACCTGATGATACCTTAGTTTTTGTTGGGGTTCGCCCTGCTAGTGCTTTAGTTTTGTGGCGTTCTTGTTCATTTTGTTTATTTGTTTTGTCTTTGTCATACTGTCTCAATTCGTGTTGGGTTTGAATTGCCGTGATTTTTCATTTTTGATTTTTGGAATTCCCCGTTTTATCATTTTTGCTTCGGTATTCATATGCCGACGTATTCCCATATGGTTCTATGTTTTACTGTATATGTTTCCCGTTGGTGCCCATTTTGGATGAGGTAACAACATCAAATAACAAAATACCGAAGTTACAAAAGTCACACTTTGAAGGGGACAACCATTGACTATTGTGACTTAGTTTGGTTTAATTTGTTCAAGCCATTTCAGAGAAGAACATCTTTGAATGCATTTTTCATAGGCCGATAGGGTACTATATGTTAAACTATATTGAACTTTCCTGTTCGTGGCCATCTTGGATCTACTTTGGACTTCGTGCATGGACAAATTTTTCAAAGTTGGCCAACAAAGGACAATTGTGACCAAGTTTGGGAAAGTTGTTTCATAGGAGATGATCTTTTAACGTATTTTCCAGAAGGATCCAATGTTAAACTTTTTTCCTCGCTGGCACCCATCTTTAATGAGTGCAGACTTGTCGGGCACATTTTAAGAGGACCACCCAAGGACTATCGTGATCAACTTTGATTCAAACTAACCAAGTAGCTTAATAGAAGACGGTCTTTGAATGTGTTTTCCAATAGGGTTAAATGTTAACCTATGTTCCCTTATGGCGGCAATCTTGGATCTGCCGGACATATCTTATTTTTCAAAGGGGTAAAACTAAGGACAGTTGTGACCAAGTATGGTTCCAATTGTCTAGGTATTGTCAGAAGGGAAGGTCTGTCAATGTGTTATCCAAAAGGGTCCAATGTTAAACTAAGTTCCCCACTGGCAGCAATTTTGAAGAAGGTGCGGCCACGTCGGACAATCGCCAAAAAGAAGATAAAATGTACTCCCAATGATCACTTATTTTTGAATTCTACCTAGCTACCATATTTTTAGAATTTGTTTCGATTAGGACAAACACTTCAGCAATTGGATTTCAAAAGTATTTGATTCTAATTTTGATAAATTTCCTGCAAGTCATAAAGACCACTTATTTTTTCTTTTAATTGTACATTGAAACCATACATAACATTTTCATAATGGATATCCAAATATCTGATTCCTAGTTTGGTAAATTTCATGAAATTCTCAAAAACCAATTCTTTTTTGGAATTCTGCCTATCAACCATACTTTTAGAACATTTTTTGATGAGGACAAAATTTTCATCGATTGGATTTCAAAAATTTTTGGATTCCAATGTTTGTAAATTTCCTGAAAGTCACAAAGACCATGTACTTTTGGACTTTTACCTAACAACTATATATCCTTAAAAACCTTTTAGTAAAAATAGTGATTATCGATAATTCGATTTCAAAAATGTCTAGAAAAAATATGCGCAGGGTCTCTAACAAATGTTTGAGTACGGGGATTTCTGTAGTTTCGGACAGTGTAGCTTGCAGAATTTTTTTTACTTAAATGGTAGGGGTTTTACCTGCAAAGTGCGAGGATAGCTGTCGTTTCCGACAGTCCCATGTAGTTGCAATCCAAAGTTGACCTCTATCTATTATAGTTTTTTGATTAAAAAAAATACAAACAATATTAAAATTTTTAAAATTTTACTGAATAGGGGCAATATCTACATGTCGGGATTTCGGATTTTTTTTCAAAATGGAAAGATTCCTAGATCTTGTCATGCTGGCCATTTCTACCCATAGTTAGTATTTTGATATTTGTAAAGATTTTCAAGGAATTTTGTCAAAAATGGCAACTTACCCCTGTGTTCTAATTTTTGTAGCTGCAGCCATAATGTAAGGTCCTCGGAAAATGTTGTGACAATGTAGTTCTTAAATAATCATAAATCTTTAAATTTAAAATTATTAGCTTTTTCAATGCATATCTTGGTTATTATATCTAAAATTTGTTCAAGTACACTTTAAGAATAAGCAAAATGATACAAAATGTCGAGATACAATGTCCGTGTATTGTTCCTAGCTTACTATTGCTAGAAAAGCCTATATAAGTAGCAAACTCACTGATGAAGTGTTTAATATACTTTAGGGACTTTCATCGGATTTGTATTGACAGAGACCTACAGATATCTATATGTCTCTGGTGTTGACCGTAAAAAATCATGTACGAACAATAACTCTGCAAATCACGAAAACGAATATAAATAAGAAAAGCACGATGAACCATGACACCCTCATGCACGAGTGAACGAATAATAAAAAAAGGCCGAAAACGATGCACGAAAATAACCCTTTACCACCCACTTTGAACACTGTAGCCATGTGATCAGAGTTCAAAGAACAGACATTTAAAAATATATATATATATATATTGGTTATCAAATTGAAATTGACGCGAATGGGAAGCTAGGAAGAAATTTAGTGTTCCATAAACTGGCAATTTCACGAGTTACTTAATATCAAATCTAACTATGCACATAAGAAAGCAGTTAATTAATAGGGGGGACATATTCGTGACTGGTGAATCTAAAAACCAGAACTCGGATATGGTTTATTAGGACTGAGGCGGATACTCATTGATATTAGATGTTTTAAAATCAGATAGGAAATACCTTGGAAGAAAAATGAAATGTGTCATTTGCGTAAACATTTGAAAAGACCATGTGCAGAAACGAAATATATAGGAAATCCGGTCTTCGATGATTGAAAAAAATTTGCTTGATCGTTATTCTTGGTGCCTGTTCTGGTTCTTAGTATATGAATACCCGTAATACAGAGTGATAATTATATTAAGATTTCATTTCGGATGATAACTCAATCAAACGACAAATATGATCTATTTTCAAATCATTATGATTATTCAAGGTAAGAATAGTCTAAAGGCAAAGTATGTCCAAAACAACCGGAAAAATTGTCAACTGCAATGGTCCTGACTTGGTTCGTGTATTTCAAAAGAAATAGTGGATTAAATCGTTTTTATAGCGCGCCAAACCTCCCTTCCATTGCGATAGTGTCCCAATTTCAATAATTCAACAGTATTGCTATTTAGAAAAATTGTAAATCAATAAAAAAAAAATTCATTTCAGAAAACATGAAAGGATATGGATTAAATGCACTTTAGACAGGGTCTTTACAGATGTTTTTCTTCATATTACTTCATATTGACGTCGCCATGAGTACTATCTATATATAAAAGGAATCTTGCATCACACTTTGATCGACACTTTGAATTTTCCAAAAGGGATTGATATGTATTGAAAAAACTTTTTACAAGACAGACTTTATTTTAATGCTTGATTTATAAGGCGGTCATATTGATGTTCATAATGACAAGGTAGCGTGTAGGACAAAAGAGATGTTCGAGGCAACAAATAAAAAATTGGCATTTTAATGATAGACAACTCCAAAAATTGTTTAATATGGAGTACGTTTTTCGCGATACATTAAATTTTATCAGAATTCAGATAATTATGTAACTGAGCTGAATTTCTAGAGTACTTTACTCTTTCTTTTGTCCTTCCTTGTTTTTGCCATTAATTAATTATGAGTTTCTAAACAATAACATTATAACGTGATGATTTTTAAGATATATAAATTAAATATTTTACCATTAGTTTCAAAACAATACTGTTGACTCTCTAAATTTGATCAACCTTTAAAACAACACAAGTATACGATACCAGTGAAAGACTTACACCAGGCATAACTAGTATTAAACCTACACCAAACGTAATTACAACAGCAATCAACAATAATTTGCAAGGTCTTTGAAATTCGCATGAATCCACAGCTAATCTAAAGACAATTTTACAGGCAAAAAATGATATACCGGTTTTAGTTCCTCTTTTGCTTTAACTTATTTGTAGATGCAATTACGTTTTACTAATACAATTTCAGCTTTTGCCAATTTTGTTCTTTGTTTGAATTTCTCTTTCAGAAATCAGGTGCATGCTGAAAGAGTTAGCAATACAAGATAAACAGAAAGCTGATTGTAAATGTCAGAACCCGTGCACGTATGTCTTATTTTCAACTTGCGTATTTAGTGGGATTTATCTCATCCTGATTCCAGGTGTCACTGCAAGCAATCAGGTCCAACAAATAGTTGCTTACATATAATAATTATAGAGATAACATTGACCACATGCTATTTTTAATTAGTATTTGATTTCTTACACTGATAAATAATAATTACACATATTTATTCAAAACAAATACACTGTTAATGTTTAATTTTTACAAAATATGTTTTAAAGAAAACTTTAAACAAGTTAAGAAGTGTTTAATAATACATAGTATGACAAGAGGTGAAATCAAAAGCTATGGGTGTCATTATATTGTTAATACACATGGATTTTTGTTATTGTTTTGGCATATATAAAATTTCATTATAATCAAAATAATTTATTGATAACATACATAACAGTCTCAAATTTTAAGTGTAAATTATGTCAAATTTCTAATGCAGCTTGCTTCACTGATGTTTTAATTAGTCGATAAAATTTTGCCGTTGGTTGTATAAATTCTGTTTGGTTAGAAACTTTTTAAAAGCATATTTATCAGACCAATGGACGGAAAAATGAATTACTGTGAATTATCATGTCTTTTTTCAAAACCTTATTTAATCCTGAACAAATTTGATGATAACAAATTTCATTATGTCTTCTCGTTTGTAGAATGTAAGTTTCATGCAATATTTTTCCATGTGTCAAAACCTATGGCCATTGAATATTGTATTATTTAAATAAACAGCTAATTTTAGCTATATTTTTAAATTTTCTACCTAAAAGGACATAGTTAAAAAAAACAATATTCTTACCAATTGCAGCTGTTTCTTATTTTACTGATAAATATTTATTCATTTTATTTAAAATGGAGATCGATCTAATTTTGGGAGAAAATATAATGATAAATTTGAAAAAAAGTCATCAAATTTAAAAAAATTGCGTCACTAGATTTATTTTGAGGTACCATATTTTTATATTATGTATATAAGACAATTCATTGCAAATTCCTCGGAGTATATTACCATCCCACTAAAAGTTGTAAATCTTGAAAATTGAAAAAAAAATATTAAGAAAAAACACCCAGTTAATTTTGAATATAATTTATGAAAAAAACATTCAACCACTAGTAAAAGAAGTTGAGAAGGAATTGGTCATGGTTCTTTTAACCATTGAATAATTGGTTTTAAATCATAATAATGGCCTTCGTCTTTTCCGTAATTCTGACCTGCCATACTATTTATTCTTTTGTTTCATAGTTTTCTATTTGGACAGGACCCTTCTTCAAATTGACCAAAAAGTCTGGCACATTATGAAAGTATAAAGAAATATGTAGTATTTTATTTCTTTGCAAAAATTATGAATATATAAACAAGGAAGATTAAGAGATAAGATGTGAGCATACTTGATACCTGACTTTTTACATTACATAGACAAACAAGTTGATCTTTCTTTATAATACCTGAAATAAATTCAAATTTATGATTTGCAAGTAATTAGAAACAATTTTTTTTAAATACAATTAAATAAAACCAAAAGATTTTCATGATCACCAATTTTGCTAATTTGTAAAATACACAAAGTTGTCTCAAAGACATATAGCTGATTGTATATATGATTACAGTCTTCAGAAATATTTTTAAATTTTATCTTATTACATCTTTATTTTAATTTTTAAAATCAATGATATATCCCAATGAAATAAAGTCCAAGTGTAGGTGTTTTGCCTGATTCAAGACAATTACATTAAATTTTTTTGATGAACACAGTGCTAATTCTATTAGAATCATAGATAAGATAATTCTTTGTTGGACCTGATTGCTTGCAGCGCCATCTGTTTTATCAATTAGGAGAAGTAACTGACCAATGTTCCTCATTACTGTTGCAACGTCCAATTTCATTGGTCAACGTCACTTACAACAACGAAATTATTGTCTCAATAAACGCTTCTTACCCATTAATACATTCCGAGAAAAAATAGTGCAGTATATGCTGGCGTAAAATTCAGCGAAAACATTGTTTTAGATTCAAAGGATTGGAATTATATGAATCAAAAGTAATTTTGGAGGAGTTGATGGATGTGTAAACACGGCTTTTCACTCACATACTTTACATAAAGTCCTTCGGACTTTATTCAGTTTGTGAGTGAGTCAGCCGCGTTTACATATCGATACACTCCTCCAAAATTACTTTTATTCCTATAATATTAATGAAAAGCATTGAAAGAGGAATAAACACCAAATACACCAACTATAATAAAAGATCTCAAATTAAAACTTTGTGGAATAGCAAAATTTGTTCTACATGATGCAAAATTTCGAGTAATTTGGAGCAGCAAAGATTGTCTCATTCCTTTGTTTTTGGTGTTGTTCAATGTAATGCTATCGACTTACTATTGTTTTGTGCATTATTTTAGATTTTTGCATCATAATGTAATTATTGTTTGCAGGGAAAATCAGTTTGTGAAAACGATCAGTTATAGAAACTGGCCAACGGATGACTATATGGTATGTTAACGCAACTGTACATAAAAAAGTTTTACATTTCATTTTCAGTTACGTAGTCTGCCCTCAACTTCAGATCAAAAGTTCGGGGCATATTGTAGATGGCCTCGTCTGTTCGTCCATCCATTCGTCTGTCCGTCACATTTCCTTGCGACATGAACTTTTTCTACAAGTCAATATTTTAGGTTTTAATTTTGTTATAGAATTGTTGCATATACACTGTAGATGATTTCGTATATTGGTCTTGTGGCAAACAAGACGCCAAATTTTCACACATGTTGAATGTGACTAGAACTTCTCTTACATTTTTTTCTTAATCAGGAATTTAATTTTGTTGCAAAATTGTTGGACATAGTCTATCGATGATGAATAACCTTTTAGAATTTTGATTAAAGTGAAAATTTTGGTAAATTTACCAACAATGCCAAAATATCGTATTTGTAAAAAATCCATTTAATCCTTTATTTTGACAAGTATTATGTACAAAAACATAATTCTGAACACCTAGAATTCGAAAAAGATGAATTACAATATTGGTAATACACTGACTTCGAGTAATTCAATCTAGCACTCATACTTTTAGATTTTCGACAAACAGTTTTGCAGTTTGATTTTAAAAATATTCGATTCGATTGTTGTTAAATTTTCTGAAAACTCTCAAAGACTACTTATTTTGGGGGTTTCTACCTTATACACACATATATCCGTGAATTATTTTCTGTAAATATTTGTGACTATCGATAATTTGATATCAAAAATGTTAAGAAACATTTAACTCAGGGTCTTTTACAACTGTTTTCTGTGGCATACATGAAGTGCGGGAATCACTATCGTTTCAGATATCTGTAACTCTAATTTAAAGAGTTTTGCAGAAGATTATTTTTACAAAAATTGTCTCTTAAGTGTATATAATTATTGAATATTTGTACGACCTAAAAATAATTTGTATGAAAAGGCTGGACCAGTACAGATTAGATTACAGGCCTAACGAGATGCGAATTGACATTCTTTCAAACTGAACACCACTGAGCATCAGTAAGATTTTAATTTGCAATGTGGTTATTTTTAACTCAGTTACTAGAACAGAAGTTCTTAAAAATTGAAATTTTTCAAAATTTATTTTAAACCCTGCAAAATGTCAGAAGTGTGTATTTGCATATACATGCACTTAAGTTATTGGTATGAGTAGTTAAACTGTTACATGAAACTGTCTGTTTTTTTTTGTTCAAGTTAACTTTAAAAGATGGCGTTTGTGATAATCTTCCTGCAAAGTGTGCCGACGCAGAAACAATGTACAATCAAACAGATGATTTCAAAAAGGGGTTAGTAATTATAAGTATTTTTTAGATACTGAATGTTAAGACAGACTGAGCCTCAGTTATCAGAAGCATTCTATATCCTTAGGTTTTATCTATTCAAACATGGCTAAATATATACACCTGGCCATAAGTTAAGGACCATCCGATTTGAAAGTTTATTTTAAAGTCATATTTTTGAATTTTGTTTTGCACTTTCGCATGTTTGGTGTACTAAGCATTATGCATTGAAATGCTGTCTTATTTTTTGAAAGAAGGAGAATAGCACTGCAAACATGCTTAATGAAACATCGTTACTTTAAAGTTGAACTACCCTTGTTTGCCAAGGTTATCACAAAGAGTGAAAATGATTTCTTTGTTCGGAGCAATGGCTATTTTGACGTTGAAATCTGACAAAATGTGTTCTTATTGATTAATTTTCTTTAACATCTGTGTAGGTTTGTTATTGGAAGTGTGCCAAATTTATGAAATGTTATGGCTTAATTATTGAGGTGCATTTCATCAAAAATCCATGAAAACTTTATTTGAAGTGTTTTAAAGTTATCCTCACAGCAAATTCTGCGCATTTTATCATTATTTAAGGTAATTGCTTCAAAATTTCATTAATTTTAAGTGTAGATAGGAAAATATTGATAAATGAAAATTGTCATTTTTTGTAAAAATTTGAAAAAATGGAATTTCCGTTTTAAACGAGTTTCAAAATACCTATTTTTTTATGGTAATTTATGCCTATATGAACAAAACAATATTTCCATCCAATTTTATGCAACAGCAAATGTCAGAACTGACGTCAATTGCATTAAAGAAATTTTTTTCCAAAAATGCAATTTTGAAGGCAAAAAATGTGTCACTGTGGCTTCCGTAGACTAGAAAAATTCAAAAATTAGTATGAATAAGATTACTTTTAGGAAGTTCAATGCAACAACAGACTACAGAACCATGAAGTCATAATCTTGCCATTACTTGACAATTTCTTGATAAATTACACTTCAAAACTGTATTAAAACAGATTATCTCCCCTACATGAATTGATTACGTATCCAAATGTTCAAAAATAATGTTTCCTTCTTGAATGTGTGTTTATTTCGACAATATCAAATTTTCATTTTCTGATAGCCAGATTTCCACAAGAAATCGTACATTTCAGTGAAACTTATTTCTTTGCAGTCAACACCCATTTTATACCCATTTTTAAAATAGCCATGGAATATGCATTTTTCGTGTGAGCCTAGTGTACCTTTACGATTATTTTCTTGTAATTTGAATAATTTCACCACAAAGCAATTTTCAAACATTTCTTGAAAATTAAAATACTTAATTTACTATTTAAATTTCAGCTGAAATTGAAATATGGGTGGTCCTTAACTTATGGCAAAGTGTATATTTACCCATGGTTCATGCTTTCTTGGACATATAGGTCACTTACAAATAGACATTGTACATAAATTTATAAACCTCTAATAGCTGATTTTCAATCATCTTCGGTGCTGACCCGAAAGACGATTCTACTTGGAACCTTACAATATCAAAATTTTTGTAAATTTTGTTGAAAACTAAGGAGTGTCTCCCTCATGCAAAGCCCTGTCCTTAGCTGATTTTGGCTTCACATTTAGATCATATTGGCTGTTTGTTCTCTATCAGTTTTAAACATCATTGAGTTTATGGTCTTCCAAACGTTTAGATTTTATCTGCACTGAAGAGACATAAGTTGTCGAAATGCGCATATCCAGAATTTAAATTCACAGTAACTTCGGTATTTAGTCATTTGTTACCACTGTCTCGATGCCACTGCTGGTGGACTATTAGTCCCCGAGGGTATTCACCAGCCCAGTGGTCAGTACTTCGATGCTGACCCGAAAGCTGATTCTACTTGGAACCTTACAATATCTAAATTTTTGTAAATTTTGTTTAAAACTAAGGAGTATCTCCCTCATGCAAAGTTCTGTCCTTAGCTGATTTTGGCTTCACATTTAGATCATATTGGCTGTTTGTTCTGTATCAGTTTTAAACATCTCTGAGTTTATGGTCTTCCAAACGTTTAGATTTTATCTGCACTGAGGAGACATAAGTTGTCGAAATGCGCATATGCAGAATTTAAATTCACAGTAACTTCGGTATTCAATCATTTCATATATTTTAAGTCATATGATCAGTGACTCGAAAATGAAGGAAAACGCTAGAGAGAATCATTTTTTTCGCAAAAATTTTAACGTCTCACATATCAATAAATTTTACATGGATTTCAATTTTGTTCTCTGAAGTTGTTCTATGAGCAAGTTTTTCAGACAAAAAGTAAGAGTTTTTATTGTAATTCAAAATAATTCAAAAAAAGATTTATACTCCCTTGTTTAAGAGTAAATGAAAAGTTTTTAAACTTGATTGCATTTTAACTTGCAATTTCTTCTGGCTAGGACACTATTGCAATGGATGGTTATTAGACGAAGGACATAACCAAACAGATTAACTCTACAGCAAAAGTACAAAGACAAAATACAAACGTAAACAACGTTAGTAAAGCCAAAAGTAGTACCAATATTAACAAACTCACCCTACTTTTACTTTGCATACAGATGCATATCATACGAGGGACATTGTGATTTTATACCTCAATGAAATAACTATCCGATGTGAAATAGACCATTTGCCAATTCTGCAATCAACAGAATTAATTTAACAAAAAAAAATAAACAAAAAAAACAAACAAATGGAGACAAGGTTTTAACAAATCTCAGGGTGACAAACTGGTTTGCTGCTTGTGATAAGCAACAACAAAAGAAAGGATTATAATAAAAGTCATGGTAGCTCAATCTTTAGCAATGATTTCGTCAGTTACATAAACATATTTCCAAACGGATTTTACAGTTCTTAAAGCGTTCTTGTTTTGAGTAAAACACATTAAACTGTACTTACTCGAAAACTCTTCTCAATGACTAGGGAAATATTTAAATTTTAAACAAAGGCTAAGTTATTGCAGAATATTGTAAATTTTGAGTAAAGAATAAATTGTCAATACTGCCTTAGCACGAAGACCATACTTTAAGGTGGCGCCTAATTGCCCTTAATCAAGTTTTTTGTCCAAACCCTTTCCTTTTAAATGCTTAGACCCATAAAACTATTTTGAAGAGTAAACCATATGTTAGTGTGCATTTCATTGTGCTATCAGAAGTTGAAAACCCCTATTTGTGGTAGTTTGGGCAAATTTCATCAATTTTTGACCTATTTTTAGGGTCATTTATTGTGATAATATAATTTTTAGCTCACCTGGCCTAAAAGGCCATGTGAGCTATTGCCATCACTTGGCGTCCGTCGGCATCCGTCGTCCGTCCGTCCGTCCGTCCGTCGTAAACTTTTTCAAAAATCTTCTCCTCTGAAACCGCTGGGCCAATTTTAACCAAACTTGGCCTGAATCATCACCAGGGTATCTAGATTCAAAATTGTGTTCGAAGAGTCCAAGGAAAAAACAACATGGCTGCCGTTACTAAAAATAGCACATAGGGGTAAATTGCTGTTTTTGGCAAATAACTCAGAAACCATTACAGATATCAAAAATCTGACTGCGGTAAAAGTGATCAGCATGCCAAGATCTACCCCCTGCAATTTTGAAGAAAATCAGAAAACCCGTCTTAGAGTTATTGCCCTTTTTCCGTGAAAATTTCAAAATTTTGATATTCTTAATTTTTTATCGCAAAAACTATAACAGATAGAGGTCAACTTGAAATTGCAAAAATGTTCAGCATATCAAGATCTACCAACCTTGAAATTTTGAAGAAAATCTTACTACCAATATAGGAGTTTTTGCCCTTTATTGGTCAGATTTTAGAAATTTGATACTTTTTGTCATCAATTTAAAAAATCTTCTCCTCAGAAGCCACTGGGCCAAGTATTACCAAACTTGACCTGAATCATCACCAGGGTAAACAGTTTCAAAATTATGTTCAATTATTCCGAAAACCAAGCAACATGGCTGCTGTTACTAAAAATAGAACAAAGGGGTAAATTGCATTTTTTGCAAATAACTCAAAAACCGGTACAGATATAAAAAATCTGATAGGGAGTGAAAATAATCAGCATGTTACAATGTAAGATCTACCCGCCCTGCAATTTTAAAGAAAATCCGAAAACTAGTGTTGGAGTTATTGCCCTTTTTCCATGAAATTTTCTAAATTTTAATATATTTTTTTTATTTTAAAAAGTGTAACAGATAGAGGTCAAGCGTAAATTGCAAAAAGGTTCAGCATATCAAGACCTACCCACCCTGAAATTTAAAAAAAATCCAAAAATTTTGTAGGAGTTGTTGCCCTTTTTTCATGGAATTTTCAAATTTTCATATTTTGTCGTCTTTTATATCCATAACTAGAGAAATTGAAGGTTAAGTGCAAATTGAATAAAATGTTTGCCATGCTATGGCAACTTGTAAACTGGTGTAAAAAAAATTGTTCGTTGACCGCCATTTTCAAAATGACCGCCAAAAAAAAGGCGGGAAAATTCAACATTGTCCCATTTCAAGAAAATTTGGTTTCCAAATAGATATTGATGTTGCAACTTCAAAACCGGAGTTGAAAATTGTTCATTGACCACCATTTTCAAAATCGTTTCCAAAAAAGGCGGGAAAATTCAACATTGTCCGATTTCAATGGAATTTGGTTTCCAAGTGGATATTGATGTTGCGACTTCAAAACGGATACTAAAAATTGTTCGTTGACCGCCATTTTCAAAATGGACTCCAAAAAAGGCGGGAAAATCAACATTGTCCAATTTCAATGGAATTTGGTTTCCAAGTAGATTTTGATGTCGCAAATTCAAACCAATGTTAAAAATTGTTCGTTGACCGCCATTTTCAAAATGGCTTCCACAAAAGGCAGGAAAATTAAACATTGTCCAATTTTAATGGAATTTGGTTTCCAAATAGGTTTTGATGTGGCAAATTCAAACCAATGTTAAAATTGTTGGATGACCGCCATTTTCAAAATGGCTTCCTTAAAAGGCGGGAAAATTCAACATTGTCCGATTTCAATGAAATTTGGTTTCCAAGTGGATATTGATGTTGCGACTTCAAAACAGATGCTGAAAATTGTTTGTCGACCGCCATTTTCAAAATGGCCGCCAAAAAAAAGGCGAGAAAATTTAACATTGTCCAATTTCAATGGAATTTGGTTTCCAAATGGGTATTGATGTCGCAAATTCAAACCAATGTTAAAAATTGTTCGTTCACCGCCATTTCAAAATGGCCGCCAAAAAAGGCGGGAAAATTCAAAATTGTCCGATTTCAATGAAATTTGGTTTGGAAATGGATATTGATGTTGTGAATTCAAAACTGATGTTAAGAATTGTTCGCTGACCACCATTTTAAAATGGCTGCCAAAAAAGGCGGAAAAATTCAACATTTTCTGATTTCAATGAATTTGGTGTCCAAGTGGATATTGATGTTGCGACTTCAAAAGTCGTGTTGAAAATTGTTTGTTGACCGCCATTTTCAAAATGGCCGCCAAAAAGGAAGGAAAATTCAACATTTTCCTATTTCAATGAAATTTGGTTTCCAAATAAATATTGATGTGGTAATTTAAAAATATAGTTTTGAAAATTGTTGACCGCCATTTACAAAATTATGTCTCAACTTCAAAACTGGTGTTGAAAGTGGTCATAAGCAAGTACATTTTTGTCAAAAAAGCGCAACAAAGAAATATAGTAAAACAAGATCAGACTTTAAGATATAAGATATTGGTGGTGTTTGAGCTAACAAAGTTTGAGAGACTTAAGTTCAACTGTATAACTAAAAATGTTAGCTTCATTGTGGCAACTGAAAGCCAGGTGAGCGATACAGGCCCCTGGGAGCCTCTAGTCTACCATCAAGTTAACTTCAATTTTTCAAAATTGTGAGATCTGGTGAATCTGAAGAAATGTCACTAAATAAAAGCAAAGGTCCATGATAATATAAGGAAGTTTTTTAGAAAAAAATATTGCTTTTTTTTCAAATTCAAGACACTGTAATATGTGTTAAAATCAAGATTTTTCAAAGTTTTTAATCAGCTCAACTTCAAAACTCACCATTTTGTTTTAAATAATTGGACAATTATATCTTTTAGAAAAAAGACAAAAAATCATATGAATAAGATGCATACCTGTCTTGAAAAAATAATGTTTATTACTCCTTTCCCAAAATAGGCAAAATTCTGCCTGAGATCAATGGTCAACAAATTCAATTAATTATCTTTCAAAAAACTACTGGCCATAGGCACATGATTTGTTCACACAATGTTGGAGGGTCATTATATTATATAAATCGATAACAATGTTTTCATAAGTTTGGGTGCCTGAAACAGTTTTAACTATACCACATGCCTTTGCTGGTTTCGACACCAAATGTAGAAAAAGGGGATAACAGGAAACATCTGCAATGGCTGAACATTACTTTCACATGCTACAATCTGCCAGAGAACTACACAGGAAAAATACAAACTAGGCAAAAGACAAATGTGAACAACGATAAGAACTCGGGACAGCCGGACTTGGTACCGGCACTAGCAAAAGCCGGCGGGAGGGTTAAACCGGTTTATGGGTACCCAAACCCGTACAAGTCTAGATGTCCCAGGTTTATAACGTTGTTTACGTTTTCATTTTTTCTTTTGTCTGTTCTTAGTTGTGCAATGACAGTGTATAGAAATAATTCGGGAAAAATTGGCCAAGTGCATTGTTCCCTGTTGTTGCTAAGTGGATACATGCAATATTTTAGGAAAGGATATGGAGTAAATGAACATGAGACTATAACACATATGCTAGCTCAAACTGCAATAATGAGCTTATGGCCATTTCGGAAATTAATTCCTCATCAGCAGCACTAGAACCCAAACAAAGGAAATCCATAATTTCAAAACATGTTTAGAATGCATACAACCAAACGAAATCTGAATAATCAGTAATATCAAATTTTAATTTATGTTTGTTGAGGATCCCGCACCCATGACCACAAAAGACATTGATGTAGTGTTGTCTGACATTTATCAGAGAATTCCGCTCGAACCGGTGCTAGGGGCCGTCTTGAACTTACTATGAGGTATGAGCAAAGCTCATTGTGGAAGGCCTCATGGTGACTTCAAGATGAAGAACAGCAATAAAAGCGTTGTTCCTTTTTTCTTATTTTTACCATGTATTTGTAGAAACTTTGTCTCATGTGCATTTACCCCATATCCTTTCATTCACTATTTACAATTTCAAATTGACAATTCCAGTTTCTATCAATCAGTTTAAGTCAAATAATCATTATAAAGTTAAAGGGATGAAGCACAATGAATGGTAGCCTCACGATATTCTTGACTCTTTCATTTTGTTTTACAACAGCTTTGACAGTATTAACTACATACACAGAGAGAATTAGTGCATAAAATGGGAAAGAGTCAGTGCCCTTTTATATCTTTCTTGACTATTTTTGGATTGTGCTTTTCCATATTATTTGATTCTGATGCTGCCGATGAAATATTACTCCTTGGAAATAGTGTAGAGCATAACGAAATTTACTGTTTATTATTACTGAATTTTATTACGCCAAACGAAAGATTTATGTAAAAACAAAGGTGTGGTTTTGCCAGGAACAAGTCACGTCCAAATGAAAGGATGAAAGGATGACATGTACTCATAAACCGGTCTAACCCTACCGCTGGCTTTTGCTAGTGCCGGTACCAAGTCCGGCTGTCCCGAGTTCCTATCGTTGTCTACGGTTGTCTTTTGTCTTATACGTGTTTTTCTTGTGTAGTGCCCTTGTAAATTGTCGCATGTAAATATAATTTTCAGCCATTGTAGGTGTTTCCTGTTATCCATTTTTTAACATGTAGTAATGCAAGGCAAAGTGCAATATGCACAAATTAGGTTCAAGGTTTCTAAATTGCTACTTTCTACTAATAAAGAAGACCACAAAAATTTTCGGAGTTAAATTTATCATTCCCATATTTCCCAACGCTTTCTGGCAGTAACGTATCTGGTTTGAATTCCTTGTACTGGGATAATACAATTGTATTATCGTATCAATTGAAAAATCTTCAGTGTCGACTTTAGGAATATGTTCTAGGAAAATTAAAATCACCATATTTTTGATAAAATTCCTCTTTACAGACAAAACGTAGCAAGCTATCAAGGCATTATTGCTGTTTCGATAAATATTTAAAGGCCCAAACAATGAACAGAATACAAATAAAAGAAAAAATTGAATAAATTTTACATATCAATTAACACTACCCCTCAACTGCATTCATTTTGAATAGGATCAAAATTAAGTATTTCCGCGAACAAACCTTGTGTTATTTTTTTATCTAGATTAAACTACGTAAAGATCAACGTATACTATGAGGATCTGAATTATGAAGAGATAACAGAGACACCTGAAATTGAGGTAGGATAGTATTGTGATATATTGACAAATGGATACCAAAGCAAGAAGTCGAAAGGGAAGAGTTGAAATTTAAATATTTAAATTTACTATGCATAGTATAACAACAGATAAAAATGAACAAAACATAAAATAAACCCAACAAACAACAAGAGTTGTCAGAAGACAACATAGCTCGCCGGGGATTCCAGTAACTTCAATGCACAATAAATTCGAAAGTAATAAAAAGTTTTCTTCACAAGAAAGTTACATATCAAATTTAAACACCCTATCACTAAACAACATAATTCTAGAAGCAAAGTTAAAAGTTTTTTAAAAAATTGCCCTCAGGGTAAGGTCAAGGTCAAAATGTCTACAAATATAGTACCATTAGAAAGATCTCATCAAAAGGACGTCACATACCAAATATGAACACCCTTCCACTAAGCAACTTAATTCTAGAAGCGAAGTTAAAGTTTGTAAAAAATTGCCCTCAGGGCAAGGTCAAAATGTCTACAAATATGGTATCACAAGAAAGCTCTCACCATAAAGAAGTTACATGCAAAATATAAACACCCTACCACTAAAGGCCTACCTTCTAGAGGCAAGGTTAAAGTTTTTTACAAATTGCCCTCAGGGCAAGGTCAAGGTTAACATGTCTACAAGTATGGTACCAGAAGAAAGCCCTCGTCATCAGGAAGTTGTATACCATATATGAACACCCTCCACTAAAAGCCTACCTTCTAGAGGCAAGGTAAAAGTTTTTTTTTTAAATTGCCCTAAGGCCAAGGTCAAGGTCAAAATGTCTACAAATATGGTACCTTTGGAAAGCTCTCCTCATAAGGAAGTTACATACTAAATATGAACTCCCTACCACTAAAAGCATACCTTCTAAAGGCAAGGTTAAAGTTTTTTTACAAAATGCCCTTAGGAAGTTATTGTAAATTTAAATTCTGCATATGCGCATTTCGACAACTTATGTCTCTTCAGTGCAGATAAAATCTAATTTAAGACAAAACAGGCGAGTGAACGCCACAAATATGGACCAAAAGCGTATTGAAATCATCATCATTGTGCAATAAGAAATATTTATTATCAGTTCAACGGAAAAACTGTTTTTCATTATTTGAGACATAAAGAGACGCGTTAAAAAGTGACAATATACTTTCAATTATTATGATTCTTCCTTAATATCTTATTTGCTGTACAGACCTCAACTTAAACAGCAATGAATCATGACAATGAGTGATAGTGATACATGTATCACAAATAATTATGTATTAGCAGCTGTCTTGATCTTATTTTTTGAAAAATCTGGATGTTTATCAATGCAGATTAAACAAAGAAAATAGACAGAATTACAGAATACATTATAAGACGCCAAACAATCTAACAATTTACATATTTTAAGGACAGAAAATTAATTCACCAATTATAGTAAACAATGAATGGATATGGAATAAATATACAAGAGAAAAGTATCTACAAATACATGGTAGAACCAAGCAAAGGAACAATGCTTTGATTGTTGTTCTTCATCTTGAAGTCACCATGAGGCCTTCAACAATCAGCTTTGTCCTTATCTCATAGTAAGTTCAAGACGGCCCATAGCACTGGTTTAGTTTGAGCGGAATTATTTGCTAAATGTCGGACAAGGTTATATCCATGTCTTTTGTGGTAATGGATGCGAGATCGTTGGCATCTTTAAATTAAACTGCTAAAGTACTCTTACAATCACAATCATCCGTTGCCTGACAAAGGCACTAGTGTCATAAACTAGTTGCAATTACAACATATAGAGAAACACAGGGCACTCATCAAAGTTTCTAAGAAACTTGGCTTTTTAAATTAGTGAAATCTGGGCACACGAAACAGGTGGTCAGAATAACATTTGGAAACTACTAATTTGCTAGTACAATAGGTAGAATATTTGTATCTTAAGTTGTTTCCATTTCATTTTGTGAATTTTGTGGTGTTTAGAGAGGTTACCCCTTGAAACACGTGTACAGCATAATAAAATTTGCTGTTTATTATGCAACTTTACTATTTTCGTATTTTCAGACTGCTCAGTTTGCGTCGGATGTAGGTGGAGCCGTAGGTCTTTGGATTGGATTGTCTTTCTTGAGTATGTTTGAAGTTTTACAGCTATTTCTTGAATGTTGCGCATATGGATTCCACAAATGTAAAAGTGGAAAAAGAAAGAGAAGCAGAAAACGAAAAAACAGACAAATATCAAACGTATATACAACAGATTTTGATTCGAAACAGTCGTCACTTCAACAAAATAGCTACGGCCTTATGCCTCAAAAGAGAAGTAAAAAAGGGATGGCAAATAACAGACGACACGAAGGACTTTATGGCGGGTACGATTATGTTGACGACCAAGCTGTGTGATTTATTTTAAAGCTTTTTGAACAAAAGATTCCAAGCCATATACTTTTGTATATATAATGATCACTTCCGTTACTATTTAAATTAAAGGTTTCGACAAGCATAGTTGAAAGTCAACAGATACCGTGCAATATGATTTTGTTTTGAAAACAAAGCTGTCATTAAAAACGATAGACCCCCGTAGCATTTTGTGTGGTCGGAACAAAAATAAAATCAAAGCGAAAATGTGCTGATAATTATATAAAAAGGCATTAATATGCCTAGGATAAAACAGCATTTCTCGAATCATGCAATCAAAGAGTGCAATAATGTAATGCTTTGTACTAAATCAGTACGCTATAAAGCGTAATATGCTGTTTCAATAATTTGCAACAGTTTTTTTTTTATTAAAACTCGTTCGTTTTTTTATTTTAATGGTACGGAATTAAACAACTTTTTCCGACAACATCTAACAAATGCAAAAAAATCATTTTAACCATTTAACATCATAAATGTAATGTGAAATTCTTGCAATAATGGTATCAAATCCGCTGGTACTATATGATATTATTGTAATAAAACATAATACTAAATAGATAATGCTTGATTTTTGTACTTTTAATTTCCTACGATAAGATCTAATGAGGAGAGCGATTATTCCTTGCATATCATTTTTGTCTTACAGTTTGTTTCCTTTTAAACAAATGATCTTCATTTTTATGTGTGTAGACAATGTGGCATTCGTGTATGTAAATAGCTCAGATATAAGGTTAACAGGTATCTTGCATTACTTTTATACTTCTAAGTTTTTGCAATACCTTTTGTACTTTTATGTGTATTTGTAGAAACTTTGCTTCATATACATTTACCATATATCTTTTCATCGTTAATTGCAGCCAATCCGACCAGTCCGAAAAGCCCTTAAATCCAATGATTGTCTGAATCTCTGGTAGACTGGTTTAAATCCAATGGTTGTCTGAATCTCTGGTAGACTGGTTTAAATCCAATGGTTGTCTGAATCTCTGGTAGACTGGTTTAAATCCAATGTATGTCTGAATCTCTGGTAGACTGGTTTAAATCCAATGTATGTCTGAATCTCTGGTAGACTGGTTTAAATCCAATGGTTGTCTGAATCTCTGGTAGACTGGTTTAAATCCAGAATATGAAAGACTGGATTTACACGCTAAAATATCAAGACAAACAGCAATTTTGGCTTTACATTTAGATCATATTGGTTATTTGTTCTCTATCAGTTTTTGTAACTTCTTTGGGTTTATGGTCGAAACGTTTAGATTTTATCTGCACTGAAGAGACATAAGTTGTCGAAATGCGCATATGCAGAATTTAAATTCACAGTAACTTCGGTATTTAGTCATTTTACTAGTTTTTGTAAACTACATAGAGGATAGACTGTTTATTTTTAATGCTGTATTATGCATTTATATCTGACAGCAACGGCAGTAGAATACCGAAGGAACAAGGGAAGCGAAGACCACAAAAATCGAAATCCAAAGACATAGCAAAAACGGAAACAGAGAAAAACAAAGACAAAACAAGGACGTGAGACAGCAACGGTCATGAAAACCGGGATTGACATCAGGTGCTCCGGAAGGGTAAGCATGTCCTGCTCCACTAGTGACACCCATCATACAATCAGTGAGGTATATATTGTTTTGTAAGTTCCAGTTTTAGGTTGATTGGAATTGCCATTTTCTAACCCTTAGACAAAACCAATACAAATCCATGGTACGTGTTACTACTCTAACCCACTAACAGTACCAAGCTAAAAATTTGAAAAGCTGTTGAAAGTCTCTTGAGTATTCAAACATTAACCAGGACAAACGTGTAGCACAAACATCACCAACAAAGACAAAACTAAAATTTTACAGTGTGATATACAAGACAACACAAAATACTAAAACCACTGACAGTGTGAACTCCCATGATATAATTGCAAAAAGGGGCTATTTTCTTCAAAGACAAACGAATAACTTAATATATTTCTTAATGATAAATTCAGTTTAAAATATAGTGCACGCAAGAAAATATACTTTGACATAATATGATGCTTTCCGAATCATTTCGATGCGATCTTTCTTCTGTTAAACTGTTAAACAATGACAGATATTATTAAGAATTTCATTACGGTAATTTCCTCAGACCATACAAAATTATTAAGATTTCAGTTGATTTTTTTATCTAAAAAGGTGCAGATTCTTTGAAGAAAATGTCATAAGAATTGTTATCATACTTCATGCTTTTCTTCATTAAATTTCTAGTAATTTTGTGTTATTTGTTTGAGACTGAAACTAAAGGGTTTACTTCATAAACAAATTACAAAAATAACAGGTTATACAAAAGAATATTATCATGGAAAAAGTTTGTTAAAACTTTTTACGAGGCATAGAGATAAGTTTGATAAATATAGTACTGGAATACAAATAACACTTCTTTATCACTCCACGATGAACCCTCGGAGGTAAAAAAAGTGCTTTATCTATTAAACATTTCACTATTGTAGTTAATTCCTCAAACCATACAAAATTTGATAAATTCGTGATATGGTATCTTCAACCTGTTTGTTAAATTTTTCCATTTAACACAATTAGATACACAATTATCTGTGAGATTTTTACTACACTATAAATATTTTTCGCTTTGTTGGTCCTTCCATTTAATAAATTTCACCCGTCAAATGAATATATATTTAACTCGTAATCGTTGAAGCGATGACAAACATATTTGAAAATCAAAACTAATACTTATATACTCACATCATCGTAATGTATTTGGGACATTCTTCAATTTATTCGGATACAAAAAAGACGGATCGAATTCGCAGTTCCCGACCCTTGGATCCCCCGCCTGACTATGGTGGGTTTGGTAACATACCTAATAAACAGGTAAAAAATTAGAATAGACTGAAAATGTGATTGATATCGCCATTTTAGGTTATATGTATAAATTTTTAAAAATATATAAGTTGATGTTCTTATGTTATTTATAAAGATACTACTCCATTTATCATTAACTAGCACGCAGTTTTCTAGCATCACCTTAATTTAAAGATATTTAAGCAAATAGATTATAAAATCGTAGGGGTTTTAGGAAGACCATAAATACCGCTGTTTCATGAAAATAATGAAAATAATAAGTTCTGTTGAATTAAGTATTAGCAAATACCTTGCGATAGGTTGTTTTACACAACAATGTATGTTGGAAAAAATAATCAGGATTCCTCTTCACAAATCTCATTGCTTCTCAAAGATTCAACGGAAGTAAGAATCAATAGCAGTAGGCTGATGAGGAATAAATTTCCGAAATGGCCATACAGCTCATTAAAATTAATTGCAGTTGGAGTTAACATATGTGTTATTGTCTCATGTTCATTTACTCCATATCCTTTCATAAAATAGTTATTGCTACATTGGTTTATGCATTTTAATGAATAAAGTCTGAATAAAATACAAACGAGTCTGAAAAGTTCTTCCAAGTTTCAAAAACTGTAGATAGATAAATAAAAAATACATATGTAGATATTTGATGGATATTTTGATTTTCTTAATTGGTCGCACGGTATGTTATCTACATGGACTAGAGGCGATAATTTGTATAAGAAGAGAAATTTTGTTTCCCGGGATGTTATATTGATAGGTATGGTGTATAAGAAATGTAAACCCCTTAATACAGATTTGATGTGTTACCTATCTTGGAGTCAATCCTGAAACTTTCAGCATTAATTACGACTCTTTTGTTCAATGCGAGGAAAGAGTAAAATGTCTAGATTTTGATATTAATTTTAATGTGTATTTAATCATTGTATATGTTTCCTGTTGTCTTTCTTTTTTATTTCATTTTCTATTAATTTATGCAACAAACACCTTACCTTGTATGTTTGTTACTCTCTATTATTTTACACTAGACTGTCAATCTCATGTACGGAAACTGTGTATGTACATCATACCATCAACTACATATAAAGTTGCATAATTACGTTTTTTTATTAGATCAGGATAGTTTAAATGAAATGTAATATGATGGAAAACTCTGTCACACCGTTAAATTGATGTAAAAAGATAAATATCTATATGGGCTTGTATCAAGCATGAATAAAAGGATTTTTAAACGTATTCTCTTCATTTCCAAATTTAGAAAATACAATATGACTTTTAATACTCTTTCCTCTTTCACTGCATTTAAAAATCCGTAACAACGTAAATAGATAATTTCTTGCCATCAATCCTTTTTTAAAATACCTTTGCAAACGTTCAGACCAAATTTATTTCTGTGCTCATTCAGACAAGGGGTTTCATTTCGTACTCAATTTTTTGGTTTTGATATTGTTGCTGCCTTTATGTCAATTGAAATCCCAATTTTTGATACATTATTGGCATTATCTGTCCAATATAGCTTTATTTGATTACGGATATATAGTTTAACAGAAGGCAGGCGTCTCATAGATAATCAAATTCTCAATTCCAATAATTTGTCAACATTGAAACTCATTTTATCACTTCAACGTTACAAAGAATCAATACGTCACGGACATTACCTATTATCTTAAGCCTTTTTTGGGGCGCCTCTGAGGATTACTACATATACTGAGCTGTAAACAGATGTGCTACTGGAATAGGGTGTTTTCTTAAGTCAATTTTATTCATTCATAGTATTTGATATTTTATATAGAAAAGGTCGTAAATAAAAAAAACAAATGGCAAGAATTCTTACTGCTGTCTGTAATAAGTCGATTTTTTACCATTTCAGAGTCACTTCCTATACTAGGTTTATTCAGTTGTCCAACTGGAATCGGTCTGTTTTGTCATTTGACAACTTTATGAATGGGTAGTTTTACGAAGCAAACAAAAAATGGCAATAATCATTACTGCTTGCTAAAATTTCCTTCTGTTATCGGGTTAATCGACTATATTCATCTGTTTGGTATGCTTCGGGGGTCTCCTTTTTTGAATACGTAGAGTTTCAAAATTTTGGGTCAACAATTTTGAATTTTCAGGACATTTGGAGTTTAATTTTTTGAGGTCTGGAGATTTTGGATACCAAATTTTGCTTTCCTAGGCAATTTAAACAGAGAGAAATAATTTATTAATTAGCCACAATCATGTCAAAACTATGACGAGTTGGTTCTGGATAATTTAATACATTAATATCGTGCATTTGGATAAATTCAGGTCATTGTTTTAGTACCTCTGTAAAATTTAGTTCCCAATTTAGCATGTAACTTGTCGGGAGGTGGGTCCAAAGGTCGGGTTCTGCGAATTTCATCCGACCATTTTGTGTCCAGATAATACGAGGTATGCTCTGTATATATTCTGATATATATCGCTTTATCACACTATGGGGGCCTTAGTTCTTAATGTTATCTTTTTATTTCCTTGCATTGTAGCTGTCTCACGTCCTTGTTTTGTCTTTGTTTTTATCTGTTATTTTTTTTGCCATGTCTTTGGAGTTCGATTTTTGTGGTCATCGCTTCCCTTGTTCCTTCGGAATTCTACTGCCGCTGTTTCATTAAGTAACAAATCAAAATAAATAATTTATTAAATAGAAAGTCCATCAAAGCGAAAAATGTTGTTGTGTAATAACACTCTCACACCCATTAATGAATCTAATGATATTGAATGGAAATTTGTACAAAATGGATATAAATACGTAAATAGCTTAAGGGAGTGAAATTCTGACGAATTAATGTAATTTTGTTTATATAACCGAATGGCCTTCTATGATATAATACACTTCATAAAAACACCCCTCGAAGATACCAAACCCTTGTCATTGTATTCAAACTTCTAAGAAATAAAAATTGTAGGTTTTTTTATTGTCCATGTATCACGTACTGTAAACTCGCAGCGCTTAAAATATGACTTTTTTAAAAGTCAAAGCTTAACAGCACTATGTTGCACGATCTGCTAAAAAGATTTGACTGTCATCTTCTACTGGATTGTGCTATCGTCTTTGAATACGATTCAAGACCTGTTTCTGTTGTTGTTTAGGGCTTATGCTTATGCTATTGCTAATGGCTTGGACTATTCCATATTTTTTGTCTTTCCTTCGAATCTCTTGAATTATTTACCTCAATGTATCTACCCGAAATATTTACCCAAAGGGTATTTGCCTCGAATTATCTACTTCTACCTTGCATATTCATTGATATGACGTACAATTAACTTTTACCTGCTATTTTGTTTCATTTAAGTATTAAATAAAGTTTATAGCTCAGGTATTTCAATGACAAGTCAAGTTGTGTGTATTTTAAAATGGGAAAAACATATATCTGACGAAAATTAATATAGATATTGTTTTCCGTATCTTCAACAAGCAATCAACCGTCCTGTACATCCATAAAACACGTGGAAGATTTTATTCTAAATACGAGTAAGTAAAAAGTAAAAATGCAATAAAAGGCATTCAGTCTCTTAAGAAAATTCATATTTAAAACTGTAGAAAATATTTCAGAACGTGGTTCTTTACAAAATAGCCAACTTTCAAACATTAAAACCAAAGCTTTCCATTTTGGACAGGATTTCCAGTTGACATCCATTGTAACAAAAGGGGTCCCATGTAGAACTTTTCCCGTATTTTTTGTTTCGATATCTGTTCTGAGTTGTATAATTTGAAGAATTCGAATCAATTTTTCACTCTACGCCACATTTATCTCATTTTCCACAATTATATTCGCATGAACATTTAATTTTTGTGTTGAATGTAGAGTTATGCATGTCGCTATCCATTACCCTTCCTACCTATTTGTCCACTTAGAGAACAAAATCAAACTAGTGTATATGTTAGATAAATAAGCAGATACTAAGTGGTGGACTTTCTGTTTACTTAACATAAACAGTACAAAAGCCGCGATGTTATCATTCTAATTTCTGATTCACTAACTCGTCACATTAATAGCCCTTCCTATTTCGATATTTTTGGAAATGAGTACTTCTTTTTGGACCACTTTTAGATTGTGGCATTCCATATTATTTGATTTTAATGCTGCTGATGAAAGGTTACTACTTGAAATACGTGCATGTACAGTATAACGAAATTTACTGTTTTTTATGCAACTTCGGTATTTTTGCATTTTTCGTCTTTAACTTTTTTTCAATCTTTTTCCAAAATTTTTATTAAATTTGAGAGCAATAATCCTAATAACACAAGTTCAAAGAAAATTCAGCTCGTTTACTAAGAATTTTTGCCTTAGATAACATTTTCATTTTTAACCGTATTAGAGTCAACTTAAGCACCCTGAAACACGTTATAAATCACCACTTAATTATTTTGATAATCAATGCCTTTTAATGTAAATTTTCTTTATATTTTTAAATATTCTCTAAGGTTTAAACCATGTTGGTGGTGACTACTTTCTAAAAATCAACTTGTCATATTGGTATATTATATTCAATATCCAAGTACTATTAAATTGTATGCATTGTTATAATTTTGTAATGTAGACGTCTATAAGAGATTATCAATTTTTATAAAGAAAATTGCTGATATGTTTTAATATATTTCATATTATTGTCATTCCGCCATGTCATACTGTTTATATAATGTTATATCCTCATGTAACACAATTCATTGTGTCTGAGTGTTATCAATAAAATCTTGAATCTTGAAATCTTAGTATTTGTAACACTGGAAAAGTTGAATTGATTTGAAGCTGCCCCTCTATTAATTTTTCATATTCAACATGTTTGTAATAAACCTCCTGCTATTTCCCATCAGCTATGTTTGGAAATACAATTCTCGCGCTGTTTATCATTTTTCATCAACTCTCGATATATAAACTTTAAAATCTGAAAAAGTTTGACAAGCCTCGCAATTAGAATCTTAAAATTTAACTATATGTTGTGGTTAAAATATGGTTATAAACGGGATCTTGTGGTGTAACCTATAATTGTCCAATATGACAATCCTTTACTTCTTTTTTTAGACTGACAGTTCAATGGACTAAATCTGTATTGACGAAAAACAATTTACCTACAAATAGAAAACACATAAGCTAGACTTGCCACAAGTCTACATATAAATCATCCTTATCTCAGCTTGATGTATTAATCTGTTGCTTTTTTGGTGCAAGACACAAGCTTTCTCGGTGCCAATAATTGATTTAAATAAAAAGTAACCGAAGGAGACAGATAAATTGAGGAGTCCGAACGAAAAGAAGTATAAATGATACTGACTTGGGTAAAAGTGTAAGAAAATAAGTCTTCATTTATTTCATAATTGTGAAGAATCCTATATCCTCACTCATTTCATTTCACAAGAAGTAAATTTTAACAATAAATATCATTGTTTAATAAACAGTTTATACACGTCACTATCCATTACCATATACACGTCGGTATGTCTACTTGTAGAACAAAAGCACACGGTGTCTATGTTGGATAAATGAACTTATACCCAATGGCAGATGTACTGTTTGCTAAACATGAACAATGTGATAGCTACGAAGTATTCATAAAAAATTATCACCTTGATTTCCCTTAAAACATCATCAGACTAATGAAAACTGGATTCATATCTATCGGAAGAATGTCATTTTTCAATTATAAAAGGTCAATATCTACACCTGTGATGAAAATGAAAATAGTGCTGGTTCAGTGCTGGGTAGTCTTCTCAAAAGGTCCAGTTTAATTTATTTTGGTATTAATGAATGTCGACAAAAAAGCGAAATATAATTCTTGTAAAATGAAAAAAAAACAAAATTGTATAATTACTTAACCATATTCTTGTTATCTTGAGATATATATTTGTTCTTGTAGATTTTTTCAAAACTGGCTTTATTGTGAATATCAGTATAAGATGAGGTATTCGATGTGAGAAAATAGTTTTGCATGTTGCAATTTATGTGCCTATCCCAAGTCAGGACTATGTTGGTCATTGGCTTGTCCTGCTCTTCTTATAAAATTTTAGTTTCTTGATATTCGGGTTATTTGATATGGTTTGTTTCCATTGATTTATTCACTCTTTTACCTTTTTAGCCATTTCGGGTTTGCTATATGGTGTGAGGTTCCTCAAGATGCTTTATTTTGAGCCATTTTCATTTTAACCTGGAGACGGGATGTTGTCTCCTTGACATTTACCCCATTTCCTTTCTTTTTCACATGTATTGGAATATTTATTCATTTATACACAAGCCCTCGTACGTCCTTACTCTGAAACACCTTCTTATCATTTAAAGATGTATATGTTATGAACATTGCTCTTAAATGTATCCAAGTATTCAGATAAATATTGGTATAAGGTTTAAACCGTGAATATATTAAGCCGTGTTGACCGTGTTTGTTCAGAAGCTTTTGTAATTATTTCCTTTAAATCAACCTTCTATATGGAATAAAAAAGATAACAGGAAACACCTACAATGGCCGAAAAACATAGCCACATGCCAGAAAGTAAATAGGAACTGCACAAGAAAAAAAACCACAATAAAAATACAAAAGACAAACATAAACAACGATAGGAACTCGGGACAGCCGGACTTGGTACCGGCACTAGCAAAAGCCAGCGGTAGGGTTAAACCGGTTTATGGGTACCCAAACCTTATATATATATTACTATTTTGTAACTTTGTAAATTCCAGCATTTCAACGACGTCAAAAGTCAAAAACTCTATAAGTATCCCTTTAGATAAATTGTTTCCTAGATGACAAGAGATCGTTTCTCTTTACAACTACAGTTGTTTTGTCCTCAACTGGATTTGACTTTACTATCCAGATGACAAGATCTTCTCCCTTACCACTTAAGTTGTTTTGTCCTCAACTGGATTTGACTTTACTATCCAGATGACAAGATCTTCTCCCTTACCACTTAAGTTGTTTTGTCCTCAACTGG
>MJUU01040193.1:131765-172907 GCA_002080025.1 Modiolus philippinarum
ACTATCCAGATGACAAGATCTTCTCCCTTACCACTTAAGTTGTTTTGTCCTCAACTGGATTTGACTTTACTATCCAGATGACAAGATCTTCTCCCTTACCACTTAAGTTGTTTTCCACTACTGGATATGACTTTACTATCCAGATGACAAGATCTTCTTCCTTACCACTTAAGTTGTTTTGTCCTCAACTGGATATGACTTTACTATCCAGATGACAAGATCTTCTCCCTTACCACTTAAGTTGTTTTTCCACCACTGGATATGACTTTACTACCAGTTTGACATGGTCAACACCACGGATTTGTTATAAGAAGCAGGAGATGGTTACTCTCTCGGTGTGTCTGATCTCCCATGGTGTTTTGTTGGGCCCTTGGTGTTCATTTTAGTATGCGTGTGTGTTTGCATTGTTCTTTTCTGTGTCGTACTCATATTACGTCTTTATTTCTTTGATTTTCCGACGTTGTCATTTTAGAATGACGATTCAGTTCTTACTTACTTAACATTACAAAACATTTGCTTAATTATCGCAAAGTCCTATATAATTCTATGAAACTCCTCACATGGAAACATGCGCACTGACAATACAATGTCGGTTAGGGACCTACCATTTAACCTGAAGGGGGGGGGCTATGGTTTTTTTCGAAGAAAAATATTCTGAAGCTGATTTTATGTGAAAAAATATTTTGGCTGCAAAAAAGATGAAAAAAATTTTCTGAAGGGGGCTTCTGTCCAAAAAATAATGCTTATTTTCAAAAAAAAAAATTTTGTTTATACTAGTTAAAAAAATTTCTGTCCAGAAAAAACCCATAACCCCAACCCCTTCAAGTTAAATTGTCGGTCCCTTAAGCAGAGATGTTGTATACTATTTGATATTTATACCAATCGAATGCACCGTGTATTAGTATCGATCTACCTTAATTAATATCATAGGTTAATTAGTAGTATATAGGAGGTTTTCACTGCGGATTTGAGGTGGTGGATCGTGGTGGATCACTGGAAGTGATGAGACCGGATGTGACGTGACAGAAGTCACGTGACCGGAAGCGGAAGTCACGTGACCGGAACACGACGTGTTATTGTTGCGCATGCGCAACCGGAAGTAGGTATATATCTACTGTAAGTAGCCATATTAACCGGAAATGACTTGTTGGAACAACACTTGACCCTGCAAGGGTCTCGTTTGACCTTACTACAGTGTACATGCGCAACCGGAAGTGGCCCTATTTGAAGCCCTATACGGGTCTATTGACAGGAAATGACGTGTTGGAACAACACGTGACCCCGTAGGGATGTTGTGTGACCTTACTACAGTGTACATGCGCGACCGGAAGTGGGCGTAGCCCCAGGTATAGACCGGAAGTGGGTGCGTATCAACTATAAGTAGCCATATTGACCGGAAATGACGTGTTGGAACAACACGTGATCCCGCAGGGGTGTTGTATGATCTTATTACATTGTACATGCCCGACCGGAAGTGGGTGTAGCCCCAGGTATAGACTGGAAGTCGGGTATTTTCCCAAGTCGGAACGACTCGGGCGTGGTCGTTCGGATGTTTCCGTAAGTTGTTGTTGTCATTGTATTTCTGTGGGTGACTTCTGTCGCGTCCGCGTTCATCAAAGGGACATAACTCTTGGGATTTCCCGCGTTTCTTTTTGGGTGTCTTCTATCACGTCCGCGTTCGTCAAAGGGACATAACTCTTGGGATTTCCCGCGGTTTTTGTGGGTGTTTTCTATCACGTCTGCGTTCATCGCGGCAATTCATATGGTTGTTAAGCATCTTGTTGGTTGTTAAGTGTCTTCTTTCACGTCCGCGTTCATCAAAGGGAGGTAACTCTTACTGGTATTTTTCCTGTGCCTATTTAAGTTATTGATTTTGTCCGAGACTTAGGCGACGTGTTTTATGATGCTACTCACGACTGCTTACATGACTCAAGAGTTTGTTTACACGACTCACGAGTCGCTCACGAGTACGTTTTAGACAGTGCTCGCGTGCTCATTTCACTATATTGCTGCTGCTGCTGCTGCGCTGTGGTGATTGGGCTGCTGCTGTTGCTGCTGCTTCAAGATAAGAAAAAAATAATAACGTTGTGAATTTCGAGTGAATCAAGCAATTATTTTCTCGATCCAGGAAGGGTCACTCTGTGTTTCACCAGGCTTGTGACTGGCTATCCAAAGGATAGGCCGCATCCCCCCTTCCTCCCAATCCTAACTGTCTTTGCTTTTTTGCTTTACGTGGTTTCGTTGTCTTCGGTCGGTGGTGGGCCATATGAATCCAATACTTCATCAAAGAGATATCTCCTCTTATCTAAAGCATAATTCCAAGCTTCTCTTGTGTCATAGTCTTCTTCTTCTTTCAAGCGTTGAACCGTCTTCTTGATCTTTCTATGCATTGGGTCTTTTAGCATATTTGCATTCCAGAATATGCCCTGTAGATAAACGTCCCTCATCTTGTCTTTGACACAAGAGAAGCTTGGAATTATGCTTTAGATAAGAGGAGATATCTCTTTGATGAAGTATTGGATTCATATGGCCCACCACCGACCGAAAACAACGAAACCACGTAAAGCAAAAAAGCAAAGACAGTTGGGAGGAAGGGGGATTGCGGCCTATCCTTTGGATAGCCAGTCACAAGCCTGGTGAAACGCAGAGTGACCCTTCCTGGATCGAGAAAATAATTGCTGGATTCACTCGAAATTCACAACATGATTTTTTTTATTATCTTGAAGCAGCAGCAGCAATATAGTGAAACGAGCACGCGAGCACTGTCTAAAACATACTCGTGAGCGACTCGTGAGTCGTGTAAACAAACTCGTGAGTCATGTAAGCAGTCGTAAGTAGCATCATAAAACACGTCGCCTAAGTCTCGGACAAAATCAATAACTTAAATAGGCACAGGAAAAATACAAGCAAGAGTTACCTCCCTTTGATGAACACGGACGTGAAAGAAATCACTTAGTAACCAACAAGATGCTTAACAACCATATGAATTGACGTGATGAACGCAGACGTGATAGAAAACACCCTTAAAAAACGCGGGAAATCCCAAGAGTTATGTCCCTTTGACGAACGCGGACGTGATAGAAGACACCCAAAAAGAAACGCGGGAAATCCCAAGAGTTATGTCCCTTTGATGAACGCGGACGCGACAGAAGACACCCACAGAAATACAATGACAACGAAAACTTACGGAAACATCCGAACGACCACGCCCGAGTCGTTCCGACTTGGGAAAATACCCGACTTCCGGTCTATACCTGGGGCTACACCCACTTCCGGTCGCGCATGTACAATGTAATAAGATCATACAACACCCTTGCGGGGTCACGTGTTGTTCCAACACGTCACTTCCGGTCAATATGGCTACTTATAGTTGATACGCACCAACTTCCGGTCTATACCTGGGGCTACGCCCACTTCCGGTCGCGAATGTACCCTGTAGTAAGGTCATACAACATCCCTACGGAGTCACGTGTTGTTCCAACACGTCATTTCCGGTCAATAAGCCCGTATGGGGCTTCAAATAGGGCCACTTCCGGTTGCGCATGTACACTGTAGTAAGGTCAAACGAGACCCATGCAGGGTCACGTGTTGTTCCAACACGTCATTTCCGGTTAATATGGCTACTTACAGTAGATATATATACCTACTTCCGGTTGCGCATGCGCAACAATAACACGTGTTCCGGTCACGTGACTTCCGCTTCCGGTCACGTGACTTCTGTCACGTCATATCCGGTCTACGTCACTTCCGGTGACGTCACTTCCGGTGATCCACCACGATCCACCACCTCAAATCCGCGGTGAAAACCTCCTATATACTACTTTAATTGAATTACTACCTTGGGTGAATATATCAATAATAACAATTTACTTAATATTACCAAAGTTTGAAGCAAATAGAACATTTTTAGCTCACCTCACGAAGTGAGGGGGGCTTATGTCATACCCCTAGCGTCGGCGTCGGCGTTTGCGCCGGCGTCCGCGTCCGCTTAGGAAGAATGGTTAAAGTCCATTCCTGCTTACTGACATGTCCCACATTAACCATATTGGTATGCATGATGCAACTTGGGATGACATCAACAATGCATGCTTCGGTTGCTGTCTGTGACCTACATTTTACGCATGAGCGATTTGGTTAGGTAGAATGGTTAAAGTCCATTTCTGCTTACTGACACGTTCCACATTAACCATATTGGTATGTATGGTGCATTTTGGAAAGACAGCAACAATGCATGCTTCGGATGCTGACCGTGACCTATCTTTTACGCATGAGTGACTTGGTTAGGTAAGTCCGTTTTGGGAATACAACAACAATGCATGCTTCGGATGCTGTCTGTGACCTACATTTTACACAAGAGTGACTTTTTAGGTAGAATATTCAAAGTCCATTCCCACTTACTGACATGTCCCACATCAACTATGTTGGTATGCGTGATTCATCTTGGGAAGACAACAACAATGCATATGCTTCGGATGCTGACTGACCTACATTTTATGCATGAATGAATCTGTTAAATAGAATGATTATAGTACATTCCTGTTTACTGGCATGTTTAAATGTGACAATGCTGTTCAACGAGGTGAGCTTAGCAGGCTGTGGCTGCTTTATATGTTTATTTTAAAGCTTGTGATGTGAAACGATATTCTTGGGGAATTTAAATGATTGAATCAAATTATCTTGAGGTTACTGTTAAGTAGAATAGTAACGAATATTGCAGGATTGGAATTATTTCAAAGAACATGGATGTGTCATCTATCTAGTTTGTTATTTACTATTTGGAGTAGTACTGGAGTTTGAAATTGCGCATCATTCTTGCGCATGTGACAAAAATGAAATTAATTGTGGGAATGTTGCCGAAACCATTTTCAATGTCTTATGATGGTCAAAAGTGATGAAATGTACCACTTTTATTGCTTAACCATATAGAAAACCATATAAAATATTGAACCTTTTCAGCAAACTCATGTTCCATGAAGGGGAGATAATTTGTATAGAAATAATAGGAAGAACACAGTTTTCGTGATTTATTCAAAAATATGTTAGGTGCCCCCAAATTGTTTTCATGGAAATTGAAGGACAGTATTTTTTTTTAAATTCTATTTGATGTAACTAAAATAAATTGAAACAATGTTAAGATTCGTTATTTTTCCCTATTATGTCAACCAAAATAGCTGATTTTAACATGACATGTTTCATTCTTATATGGCCGGTGACCCCCAATTTTTATTTATTTTTTGTATGCTAATAACAAAGTGTAAATCATGAAAATATGAGAAAATTCTATCTGACAGATTTTATACCCCCGTACCACCTTAAAGTTTTAATTGTTGTTGAGCATTGACATAAAATATGTAGATTCTTCATCCGTGGCTTAAGTGGTCATGATAATTTGCATGGGTGTTTTTAAGCAGCTGCAAGTGCTGCAATGTGACCTCATATCGCTGTTAGTTAACAATAAATTGGTTTGATTTTTCAATGATCGGTATTTGTAATGAATAGCAGCGGCTACTTTGAAACTGAAGATAAGGGAGTCTTAATTTTTGATGGATCAACAGTTTGATGCAGAATAGATGGTTTCTATCCTTCTCTACAAATTGTCTTTTTACTGAGAACTGTTGATCACATTTCTATAAGACTGTCGTCTTACATGTTTTAATATCAAAACAGATGTTATGAGTTGACCTCGAGTGTTTCAAATTTTCGTGGTTTGGGTTGATAAGAATTTGTTTAAAAGTTTGTTTTTTTTCACAACTCTTTATTTTTGTTTAGTCTGATGAGATCTTGATTTGCTGTCTAATTTAAAAAAAAAATCAAAAAGTAAATACTGAGTTACCCCAACGCTGGCGTCCTCCAGTACTGTCTGTATTTGAATTTTTAATTATTCATTTCTTTATTAGGGCCCGCATCGAGATGCAGGTGCCCTATAGTTTTTCACGTTGTCTGTCCGTCCATCTGTCTGTCTGTCTGTCTGTCTGTCCGTCCGTCAACAATTTTTTTCATCAAAGATTTCTTGGCTTGTATAAGTGGGAATGATTTGAAATTAGGTCTGAAGCTTGGAAATGATGAGTTGTATTGTGTAAGCAATTTTCAAGTTTGTCGCACTTTCACTTCCTGTTTGCCAATACTTTGGTTTTTTTTACAATAACAAATTTTTCGTCACAGATTTTTTGGCTTCTGCAATAGGGAATGATTTGAAATTTGGTCTGGAGCTTGGAAATGATGACTTGTATCGTGTAAGCAATTTTCAAGTTTGTCGGGTATCCACTTCCTGTTTGCCGATACTTTGTTTTTTTTTTCTCTGAATGAAATTTTCGTTAAAGATTTCTTGACCTATATAAGGGGAATGATTTGAAATTTGGTCTGAAGCTTGGAAATGATGAGGTGTATTGTGTAAGCGATTTTTAGGTTTGTCGGACTTCTGCTTCCTGTTTGCCGATACTTTGATTTCTTTACTTTAAACAAATTTTTCGTCATAAATTTCTTGGCTTATTCTATAGGGAATGATATGAAATTTGGCCTGGTGCTTGGAAATGATGACTTGTATTGTGTAAGCAATTTTCAAGTTTGTCGGGTATCCACTTCCTATTTGCCGATACTTTGATTTTTTTTCTATACATGAACAAAATTTTCGTCACAGATTTCTTCGCTTCTACAATAGGGAATGATTTGAAATTTGGTCTGAAGCTTGATAATAATAAGTTGTATTGTGTAAGCAAATTTCGTCCACTTCATGTTTGCCGATACTTTGATTTTTTACTATCAACGAAATATTCGTCACAGATTTCTTGGCTTGTACAATAGGGAATGGTTTGAAATTTGGTGTGAAGCTTGGAAATGATGATTTGTATTGTTTGAGTGACTTATAGGTTTGTCACTGAATTACTTTCTGTTTTGCTGGTACTTTGATTTTGAACTTTAAATGACTTGATATTTAGTCTGAAGCTAAGAAATGATTAAGTTTGGTAAAACTTCAAGAAATCACTGTATCCAGCAAATTACTGTATCAACATATTAGTGTGTCAAACAGAATTTGAATCCACACTCATCTAATTTTTACTTTTGCCCAGAGTTTCAGGATCGAAATTGCGGGCCCTTCCGACAACGCCAGTTTCAACATGCTCTAGTTTATCTACTAATTTTTGATTGGTTATTACAATCACAGAATTGGCAAATGTTTTGGTTTTATCTGCACTGATGAGACATAAGTTGTCGAAATGCCCTTATGCAGAAAATAAATTAACAGTAACTTCGGTATTTTGTTATTGATGTATATTCAATGTAGATATGATTATTTTAAAGAATATTGAAGCCATGCATATTGTCGTTGTGAAAAATAAATACAATCTCTTGTGTATCTTTCTATTTCACACAGCATTTCTATTAGACTAATAACAAACGGACAACCACTTTATCACATCAAAACCAGGACAAAATGCAACCCTTTAACAGTATCTAAATACAGAGTGTTGAAGTGTTTTGTCTTAGGACTTTACAAAAATTGCTCATTTTGTTCCGATTTGACAAAAAGCATCGGAGCCAGATAGAAGATACATGTAGTTCAATATTAATTAGGACATATGGGAAAACCTCATTTTCTTTATTACATCTGTTGTTAAATAACAAAATACCGAAGTTACTGTGCATTTAGTTTCTGTATATGACCATTTCGACCGTGACTGGTGTCTCTTCAGTGCGGATCAATTTTACTCAGTCAACCAAAATACACATATGAGTAAAAACTGATACAGAATAAATTACCCATACGATCTAAAACAGAAAAGCCAAAATCAGCTAAGGACAGAAATATGCGAGAGGGAGATGCTCCTTAGTTTTCAAGCATTTGGTCATGTGAGCGTCTAGTTTTAGTATCATGTGCACTAACAAATTCACATTTTCTTTCACATAAAACTGATATCAAAATTACCAAATTATTCTTTGTTTAGACTGGATCCAATGAAGATTCCTTAGATTCAACAGGAAAAACAAAGTCGTTTAAAAGATTGGTGGAAAGATTCGCGGAGAAGACTTCTATGCAAGGCGTCCCCTATATCAATAGTGCTAAACTCTGGTACGCCAAACTATTATGGACAATATTACTAATCGGATGTACTGCTGGGATGACATTACATTTATATTATTTGATATCACAGTTCTTAGACTGGCCAGTGAATACCAAAATCAAATTAGGATTTAATAACCTTCACTTTCCAGCTGTTACAGTGTGCAATGTTAATCCAATCAGAACGAAAGAGCTCAGTTTAGCCTCACAAAAATTACAGTCTCTTTTGAGCCGAATGGACTTGGCGCATTTACAGGCAAGTAATTTAGAATTAGTTTTTAATATAGTGGACCATATAATAATGATCATTGCTTATTACACACACCTTATCTTACGCCCTCTTTAACGGTTAAAAACTGAAATAAAAAGCACGGATTCTTTGCAAATATCACAAACGAAAATCAATGTTCCTGGACTTGTGATGACATTATTAAGGCACTGAATCTTTCGCCAAACAATATTTTTGTTCGTTTTGGCGACATCGTTTTGTAACAGGTCATTTGAATTCATATTGGCACAAACTGTGCACCTCTCATTGCAGTTCTTTTTCTGTTCTGTTACGAACGGGACTTTATGAAAAAACTACAAAATGGAACCGAACAAAACAGTGACAATCTTATTTTAATTTTCAATGATAATAGCAAGTACTAAGTATATAAACGATATCCTTGCCATTGTCAATACCAAGTTTTTGTCGACCTCATTTACCCACAAGTACTGAAACTAAATAAAGCAAACAATGGTTCTAAATACTGCCCATTTCTCGATCATCGTTGACTCCGGTAAAATTAAAACTAAAGGGTTGATTTTGATTTCACTATCACTAATTTCCCCTTTCTTGACGGCGACATTCCTGTAGCTCCATCACATGGGGTGTATATATCTCAACTATTACGATTCGCACGCGTTCTACTCTTGACGACTCTAACGAACGTAACTGTACTATCACCCAAGTTTTATAGAAGATATGAACATTTGATATCTACATGTGTAAATTTGATGTTAGTCGCAACCATCTTATTACTGTGGGCATTTCTCATCCTCGTTTTTACGGACATGTTGTCCAAAAATGTCAAGGACTGATAAAAAATCCAGAAAAACTTGGACGTAACTTGCATTGTTTACGTAATAGGGCATATTGACAGGATATTCTTCCTTTAAATTGTTTTTGGGATCCAATGACCTGAAGATTCTACAGACCTCTCACTGATACTGCCGATGCCTACTGAAATTCATGATGATACTTTACCAAACCTTTCGGGAAGTTTTGGATTTGATTTTTCTTCCTTGAGCTACCTGGCAGTGTAGCGGCGAGCACTTCTTGACCCATCTTTTTAATTGATATACTTACCCAAGTTCCTTAAAAACGGTAAATTTCGCTTTGTTTTATTCTTTCCTTCTCCAAGTTCGTAGTCTACCTGTATTGGAATTTAGTTGTATGTTTATTATACTATTTTGAAACGGGATAGGGAAAGAAGGGATTTGGGTATGCATAAACCAGTTTAACCGTACCGCTAGCTCTTGTACCAAGTCCGGCTATCCCAAGTTCCTATCGTTGTCTATGTTGTCTTTTGTCTTTTTATTATTTTTTTCTTGTGCAGTTCTTTGGTAGGTTCTGTCATGTGGTTGTGATTTTTGGTCATTGTAAGTGTTTCCTGTTATCTTCTCTATATTTCTGTTTCTGTAAATACCACACAAATTAAACCAAAAACCCTAAACAAACTAAACCATAAATTAAAAAAAAGAAACATGACAAAAATGAAAGAAGAACTTATCGATTTTTAAATACTACTGAGTTGGAAAAACTTTCTTTACACCTTCAAATGTTTATATTGCAGAATGTTCGACGTCGTCGTAAGCGGTTCGTAAACGAGTTTGAGGATATAAATACCACTGATTTTCAAGACTATGAAGATAACTATGACTTCACATCGGAGGAGTATGAATTTGGAGGAGAAGTCGACTCAAAAATGCAGTTGTTGAGTTACTTTCAAGATTTATATCAAGAGGAAGATCGGTAAGATAAATATAGATTACATCAAAAGAACAAGAGACTGATTGATCGATTAGTAAGAGTTTAAACGTCCAATGAGCAATATTCCAGCTATATTAGTACGAGAACAAATTAATTATTCAAAAAATATATAAGTCAAAGAAGAAAGAAATAAAGTATGCAGGGACAAGCGAAGCAACGAATTGTTACTGCCAAATAGTGTTTGAAAATGGGAGAAATGTGTAAGAGAAAACATTTTATACGACCCATTGAGTCTGCTCTCCTCAGAAAAATATAGCAGCGGTTTTTATACTTTAAAGGGCGTGGCGTTGTCTACAATGGTTCGCGGTTAGGCTTATCGTATAATGACCTGACTACCCCGCATAGACAGGGTATTCCCCTATCCACCACTTATGGACGCGCCTTGAAGCTCTGTAGCTGGAGCCCCTGAAAACCGATTGAGGTGCTGGGAATCCATTTGAGGTATATAAATTTTAAAATTTTAAGTGTTAGACTTGCCGATTTTATTCAAATTTTAAATTCAATTATCAAGAGTTTATCAAACGATTCCATTGTTTTTTTTTGTTGTTTTTTTGTTTTTTATTTTTTTTTTTGTTTTGTTTTTTTTTTTTTGTCTTGCATTTCTGTGATTCATAACAACATGAATTTAGTTTTTTATTCTGCTGTATATTTTACGAAAGGATGTTATATATATATATAAAGTATGTTTTATTTATGTATATTATTACCCCTATATAAATACAGATATGGATCCGTATCATTTCACTTATTGTGTAAAATATTGTAGGTTCAGAAATGAAAAATGAAACTGATATTTAATAATCTATTTTTTTTTTAGAAATGATTAAAGTCGAGTGCATTCCATTTTAAAACAACACTTTAACACATATATTTAACAAATAAGAAAAAAAAGAATCAACCCATTATAACACAGGTTTCTTACTATTAAGAATAACCATGTGTTGTCTGCGTATATACTACAGATATCATCTTATATTTTCAGTGAAGAGATTCTGGTGTTCATCCAAGGAATACCTGGGTTTTTGCATTTGAAAAATGTCACATCTAAAAAAAGAAATTTTCAACATAAACCACTATCGGAGATCTTGTGTTAGCTATCTTTTAGTAGTTATAAGTTCCTTTTGATCAGTTTCAACCACGTTTTTCACATTTTTATTATGTCTTTTTTTCATTATTGTTTGGGTCCTAGAGCTGGTGAAAGTTGCCGACATTGCTATTAAAACCTCTTCTTACATGTAGATTTATTCTTTGTCGGTTCTTCTACTGATAATATATAGTAGAATTATCACGAAGATTTTAAGAAAAAAAACAGTTTAATACAGATCAAGATAAAGATGTAGTTTGAATGAAATTACGATGTAGGTTTTATATGTTTTCTAGAGACACAAGGATAGCAATGGGACATCAGTTGGATGAGATGCTGATTTCATGTACCATTGGAATGTTTAAATGCCACGCAAGGTATGTCATATATGAGGCTTGGAATATGAAAAAGAAAGGAAATGGGGTAAATGTCAAGGAGACAACATCCCATATCCAGGTTAAAACGACCCAAAACAAAACATCTAGGATCACCGTATATAAAACACTTAGGATTATGTTTATCTATGCGTTTACGTATAGTTTTGTTCAGTGTCATAACGCTTTGGTACTTATTATTTTGCTTATGATTTTAAAATTTTGAGCCTGTACTTGGTGTGTCAACCCACATGAATTTAAAACAGTACGACTCATATTTTGGTTTGCTTTATGGTGTTATGTTTGCTTGATGATTATGTGTTAAGTTTCAAAATGTAGCTTTATATTTGACATTGCATGTTTTAAACATTTAACCAACTGCGGTTGAAACAGCTATTTACTCTTGTTATAGGATTCTTCAACGGCAGATTTCTTAAACTTCTATCTATTTTCATATCTAAGAGACCGACCAAAAAATTTTCTGTCCAGAAAAAAAAACATAACCCCCCTCCTTTTCAAGTTAAATGTTCGGTCCCTGATGTCGTTTGTTTCTTATTATTTGTTTGGTTCTTTACTTGTTTTTTTCTACTTCTTTTTTTTCCTTATCGGCATTGCCATATACTTAACTAATTTTCTTTGGATTGTTTCTGTCGATAACTACATATTCATATTCACAATAAAAATGACATCTTGTTTCTTTATTGGCACAGCCTGCTGCTGATAAGAGGTTACTTCTTGAAACACGTGTACGGCATACAAAAATTACTGCTTATCATAAAACTTGGTTAGTTTTGTGTTATAAAAGAAACGGCGTTTTATGGAGAAGTATATAAGTGTGTTTTTTTCTGATAGATTTCTCACCGCCCCTGCTTAGTAACTTAAACGGATGTAAATCATCAAATTGATCTTATTTGAAAATCCCTACCTTCTCAATGGTATTGACAAAAGAAATATTGCAGATTGTCATTTAATACCCAAAACCAATCCAACTACCGAATATCAATGACCTATCAGTAACCATGGTAATAGATACATGCTCATTAGACATTGAAAATGGAGTCAAGAACAAAGGCCACAACCAGGCTGTCATGTACTACTAAAGACCAACTCATGTACCAAAATATTAGTGACCTACCAATACTACATATTGTCGGCTATTGTAATGAATATTGTCAAAAGTGTCTTTTTTTGTTGGGAAAATCAAACCAAATGTGCTTACTAGACCACGAAAAATCGAGGTCTTAGACATTTCATATAACAGACTGTCACGAATTACTCGAGACCAACCAAAATACAAAAAATCACTGACTTACCATAAATAGAAAATGAGAAGCCAAAAAAAAAACTCATTAGAAAATGAAAATGAGGTCACAAACATTAATCATATGACAGACTCATGTACTACCAACCCCCAGACAAACCTTCATACCAAATACAATTGACTCTCCACAAATAAGATACTGTGAAAAGAGACCATGAAATAGACAAAAACAATATAGCAGACTTTTATGTGCTAAACAAGACCAACAAAAAATCCTTGACGTATCACTACAAATTACAGAGAAGACAGCAAATTAAAAAAAAAACTGAAAATGCTAAGTTGACAGTGGAATTGATTATTTTACAGACAAAAACCAAATAATTGTCTTATAATGTCCATATTACTTAATACAAACCAATATACAAAATATACTTGATCAACAATTAAAAGGTTGTTGAGAAACTGACCAAATCACAAAAACATTTTACACTGTTTAGACCGTGAAATAGAGGTGAAGAACAAAAGGCAAACAAGAACATCAAGAAGGTTTAACTCAATCCATCGTAGTTTTGTCCTTATCTATTTTTGATATAACTGATTATTCGGATTTTGTTTGGTTTTAGGCAATTTGAACATTTTTTGAAATTGAGGATTTCCTATTTTTGGGTTCTAGTGCTGCTGATGAGGAATTAATTTCCGAAATGGCCATACAGCTCATTAAAATTATTGCAGTTGGAGTTTTCATATGTGTTGCGGTCTCATGTTCATTTACTCCATATCCTTTCATAAAATAAATAATCATCTTACGTATAAAATATCACAGACCTACCACTTATGATATCTGAGAAACTGACCTAATCACAAAGACTTAACATGCCGCCACACCTTCCGCGCCTTTCGTCACGAGAGAAACGAAACAAAAAAACTTGCAAAACATATTTTGATAGCTTAAAATAACATTATCATGTTATAATATACAATTGCGGACCTCGGAAGACGTAAATAAGTAAATATCCCGTATTGTCAACTGCACTAAGGTTATTTCCCTCGTGCTAAAACCCTCGACAAATAACCTCAGTGAGGTAAAACTTTCAATCAGTTTTTTAAATATTATTAACTCATAACTTAAATTTTACTTATTTGCGTCTTTCACCGGACATGGTAAAGTGTCAGGGTTATTCAACAGATGTTGTAATTATTTGGGGTTATTCACCGGTGAATAATAGGGTTATTCCATGGACGTTGTAATTTTCCTGGTTATTCACCGGATAATAATAGGGTTATTTTATGCACGTGTTATTCACCACTCACGACAATTTAAAAAAAAAACATCCAGATTATTTCATGTCTTGTGCCTATGTCTCAATTAAATATATGTAAGGTATAAAAAAGCAAATATTTTCCATTATCTGATTGTAGAAAAATCAAAGAACTAATTGAAATGATCAAAGTGATAATGTGAAATATATTTTCAGCAATTTTACTTTGCTACAACACGAAAATTATGGAAACTGTTACACAATCCAGTCAAATAAACTGAAGATAGCAGAGTCGGGACCCAATAATGGCAAGTATTATTATTATTATCATTTATTTTTTTATGTTTTTTTTTTTTTGCTATTAGATAGCTGTATAAAAGACATGTCTGATTATACACGCATTTATGACAAGTTTTTTTAACAGGGGTCCAATCGAATTTGTAAGTGCAGAGTGTATTTTGGTAAGTGCTGCCAAAGATGGCTGACGCGCCAACAACGTATCGATAAAGTGAAAAAACATTTAATGACGTAGTAAAATGTCCTGACAAATTACCGTATAAGGCAATATAGCAGACAATTTTTTTTTTTTTTTTTTTTTTTTTTTTTTTTTTTTTAACGGAATATATTCGTACATTAACTCAAATTAAAGGATTTGATTAACGTATAGCAGAGAAAATAACGCTTAAAACATCGATAAACAACTAAAAAAGGCTTTCATTAAGTTTGCAAAAGGATGAAGTCTTGAGATTAAAACCCCCGTTGATAGATTTTTTTTCCATTCTTACAGAATTTATTGGAAAGACAAATAATGTCAAAAATCTAAAACACTTTTTTTCTCGACCTTGCTCCAACGTTAACGTCTTTTATCCATTTTTAGACTGGATCTGTCGGCGTGGTATTTATTGCACCAACACCTGTATTTTCCATTTAACTTACGTTAACAGATACTAGGTGATTTTGCCTCAGCGCTGACTAACTGGCAGTATGTAGTGAAAAGTTTGATTTCAAAAACCTAAATATTATGTCGGAGGTTCCGAACAACACAATTCTATATCATGAAAAGGCTCAGTGTCAGTCTAAAATCCATCCTTATTTAAACAATGAAGTACGAACGCTCTTTTACATCATCTTGTTCAAGCACAGAATTGTCAATTGAACTAAATAAGATTTTGTATTCAGTGAAAGACAGTCATCAAGCATGCTGCCTGAAGTGACATGTATCATATATTACATATGAATGCTTAAAATTTAACACACCATTTCTTTTAAATTGCCTATACCAAGTAAGGACCATTGCAGTGGACAATTTTCCTGTGGCTTCTTCCTGATTTGTCGTTTTGCTTCATGAACTTTGACTTATTACAATTTGTTGGGTAATTTTGTTTTTTACCCCATTTACAAAAGAAACAAAGTCGATAGCAATGGCAGCCTCTTGTTGTCAAGTCATTTAATAGTAAATATGTAATGTTAATATACAGTTATTTACTGGCTATGAGTACAATAGCAAGATTATGGTTCCCCGAGACACGACTATTTCCCGACCATAATCTTGACATTGTTCGAATAGCCAGTAAATAAGTGTTTTATTATACCGAATGGATTATGTTTTACTATCAAAGATCTAAAGAAAAAGAAAGAAAAATTGTTAGAAATGTGTCTTTTTTTATACCAAGGATGTATATTTCAATATACGTCCTTTTGATTAGAAATGTCAGTCATCCTGAAATAACACGCCTATTAACCAATGAAAAGTATTCACGGTGCTATTGACTGACCGGTTGATAGCACTATACTGAAAAATGAAATAAATATACATTTTATGACTATGAATTCTACATAGAAAATTATAGGAAAGGTATAATAATATGAAATATTGTATTTTTAAGTGCATATGTTGACACATAACAAAAGATTTTTGATGGAGTTTATTTTGCATATTTTGGGAATAAAAAGAACGGGTTCTTAAATAATGAATCGGAATTTTTATTCGGGTAACATGCATATCTTCTTGCATATCTACGTGCATAACTACGCAAGTTCATTAACACAACAATAGAAGGATATGGAGTAAATGCACAAAGTTTCTACAAATACGTTATCAACCAAGTAATGAAACAAAGCTTTAATTGTTGTTCTTCATCGTCACCATGTGGTCTTCCACAATGTGCTATATAGCTCATACATCATAGCGCTAAATGTCGAGCAGCCCTACACCCATGTATCCCTTCGTCATGGATGTGGGGTGTCAACAAACATATAATTGACTGGCAAAGTGGTCTTACAACCGTTGCTGGACAATAAGACTCATAGAAGAACATTACAATTTATAAACAACACAGGGAACTCATCGATTGAATTGCAAGAAAACTTGGCATAATAAAACAATCAGATGTGAGTACAGAATTTGGAATTTAAAAATAAAAAAATGTCAAAATTTGAAAGTATGAGAGGGTATCCATATTCTCAAGATCTTGTTCGTTTTGTTTGCTCGGAAAAACTGTGTACCACAGAGTAAACTTAACGACAACAAACTTGAATTGCAAAACCTGAACATGTTACAATTGTATGTACCATTGGGAATTTTATAAACATAAAGATACGTTATTTCCTTTATTTTTAGGTTTAACTTTAGTATTATATATGGACACAGAGGAATATATCAAGCAGATTACTGAAGGTTACGGTGCACGTGTGCTTATACATGATCGCGGGACATATCCCTTCCCTGCACAGGAAGGTATTTTTGTGCCATCTTCTAGTGAAACGCAGATAGGCGTTAGAATGGTAGGTATATTTATGAATAATGCATGATTTGTAGTTTATATCCTTTTTTCGTACTGAAGACTGACAGATATACTTGAGACCCTTTCAATGAAAATTTTGAGGGTTCTTCGATAGACGGAAAATGCCTAAACATTCTAAGTGGAATAATAATCAAAAGTAATAATGTAACAAGAGATGTCATATGAATCATATCATGTAAAAAATGGGAAATGCCTTCATTTGCCGACGTTTCTTTCCGTCGATTAAAACATGATTTCCAGAGTTTGAAGCTGTATATCTATACCCCAAACAAAGTGAGGAGGGTATTTAGGAATCACTCTGTCCGTGCTTACGTCCGTCTGTCCGTCCTTGTACCTTGTCAGCGCATGTTCTTCTAAACGGCTGCTTAATCATGAATGTTATACAGTTGTAGTACACCTTTTAAAGATATGCATGAAGCAATTTGGTTGCTGTCCGAAATTTTGAAGGGGACATGATAGGTCTTTGAATATTTTATGGACCAAAAGACGGACAAAACTTGTCAGCACATGTCTTTTTAAACAGGTACCTGGATTTTGATGAAATGTTGCACAGTTATAGTACATCACCTTAATATATGCATGAAGTAATATGGTTGATGCTTGAAACTATGTAGGAGAGATTATTCATCTTTGAATATTCTCTGTAAAAAATGGGAGAGGAACCTTGTCAGCACATGTCCCCTTAACCAAGTACTTGGATTTTGATGAAATGTTGCACAGTAGTAGTACATCACCTGAATATATGCATGAAGTAATATGGTTGCTGCTTGAAACTATGAAGAGGAGATTATTCGTCTTTGAATATTTTCTGGAAAAAAAGGGGAGAGGAACCTTGTCAGCACATGTTCTCTTAAACAGGTACTTGGATTTTGTTGAAATATTACACAGTAGTAGTACATCACCTGGACATGTGCATGAAGTTATATGTTTGCTGCCTGAAATTTTGAAGGGAAGATAATTTGTCTTTGAATATTTTCTGTGAAAAAGGGAGAAGTATATCATTGTGTCCATACTTGTATAGTGTGCACATTTGTACTGTGTCCATAACTGAATTGTGTCCGCACACACTTAAATTTTCACTTGCCCTATTGATTCAGAATTCAAAGAGCGGGGGTATAATTGACCGCCATTCAGTGACAGCTTTAGTTTAATTAATTTGACAACAACAAATGCATATGCTTCCAACATTGTATACTACGATAAATGATCTACCAGAATTGTTGATTCTGGAGTACTAGTATATCAATAATTAACTACGATTCTTTTATAATTGACTACATTTCTATCATCCATTTTTGTGTCATTGCAAAGATTTGCTGTACTTCACAAAACGACCACCAACACATGTTCAGTTTTAAATCAAAATGATAGCAAACCAGGGATGTCATAATGAAAAAATAATTCTCGACACACCAAACAACAAAACACTTTTATTTACGAAAATTGTTAGTTCTTATATACAAACATAAGTAATTAAGATCCTTATAGAATTATCAGTTTGAATTCCATGCATGCACAAAGGTAACAGCTAACTACCTAAGGCATGTTTTACCCCAGCACTACATGTTATGTACTAATGTGTGCAGTTGCAGCAAATGTAATTTTTGAAGACCTTACCAACATTCTCACAAACTGAATAAGGCTTTATACAAGGTTTATAAGTGAATTGACGCCTAAACGTTTACTAATAATTTTTTTAGCATTGAATTGTTGCTATGTAACAGAGACAGTATTAAACCAACAAAAGAAATGATTAATATGAAAAAGAACGGAAATGGGGTAAATGTCAAGGAATCAAAATCCCATCCCTAGGGTCAAAACGACCTAAAATGAAGCATCTAAGGGCCACTGTACGGTCTTCAACACAGCGAGGAATCCAACACCATATAGCAAGCCCTAAATTCCCCTTAAAAGTAAAAAAGTGAATAAATCTATGGAAACAAACCACATCCAATAATCCGAATATCAAGCAACCAAAATTTTGTAAGAAGACAAGGATATGTTCATTTACAACCAAGAGCATTGTAATATATCGCAGGCATCTTAAGGATGTAGTAAGGTGAGGTTTTTGAAATTCCGAAATGTCATTCGGATTTCTCGGATTTTACCCATTATTACTATGTAATATAATATTTTGCCCCATTACACCCATTTTTCTAGTCATTAAAGTCTCCAGTAAATCATTTAAAGTCAGTGAGCAGAATTTCATTACATTGTAGATTTCCCTTCCATGTGAAAGAAATCAGCAATGTTTCCATGTTATACTAAGGTATAAGTCCAAGAGAGCTTTTCCCGCCAATTTATCTTGGAAACAAGGTCCATAACCTATCAATATTTTTGGCTGATTTTATTCATTTACCAAATTCTTTCAATTTATTGTTTTAAATTAAAATCGTAGATTTATTTAATTTCACCTTACTACATCCTTAAGAACACTTTGCCAGTTAATTTTAGGTTATTAACGATCCTTCATCAATTATTTATTGGTTATTTGTTCTCTATCAGTTTTTAAACATCTTGGGGTTTATGGTCTTCAAAATGTTTAGATCTTATATGCACCGAAGAGACATAATTTGTCGAAATGCGCATATGCAGAAAATAAATTCACAGTAACTTCGGTAGTTAGTCATTAGTAAAAAAACAACTTAGTTCGAGCGTTGTTCGACATTTCCCAATGGATTCCACTCGAAAGGTTGCTTGCTAGGGTCAGTCTTCGACTGGCAGAACCTTATAAGGCGGTATGAGCGAAGCTCATTGTTGAAGGCAAATGGTGTCTACAAGATGAAGAACAATAAAGCGTTGTTCCGTTGCTTGGTTTTGTATTTGTAGAGTCTTTGTCTCATATACTTCTTATTCTTTCATTGCTTATTTGTCTGATATATTTATGCACTTTTTCCATATCCCTTCATTGCTTATTAGTCTTATGTGCATTTACTCAATATTAATTTCGCTGAAAATGTATAAATTTATTTTTATGTTTTTATGTTATCCTTGCATACTCAGATGAACTTATCCATCCCAAGGATATACGTTAACAAGCAACAAACATTTTTTCCCAATTTTTATGTTCTCTGTTCACTTCATGGGGGAAATTAGCCATCCAACAAAAAAGGACCGTCCGATTGAGTCACTCAAAACGCTTCCTGTCGCAAGTAATGAAGAATGTGTCCTCACATATATTGTATCACCTTGTTTTGCCACAACAACAATGGTTCCAGACGATGTTTGCCCTCCACAGTTTCCTGACCTTGCATGAATTTCGGCCTGTATGTTACCATTCTGTATAATTTCAAATGATCCATATGTATTACAGTTAACACGCAAAGTATACGAAAGTCCATATACACCGTCAATCGGAGGGGTAAAGACCCCGGAAAAGTTATTGTAACAATTTTGAAGATTTGTCTTCACTACGTCGAAAATAATAGTATGATGAGTACTGGGCGTTTTTTCTTCTGTACTCAGTTGGGCATAGAACGCTACGGTTTCTGCAGGTGGTGCAACTGTTGTACTACTACCAATTAATAGTCTTGTATCTGGAACAAAACTGTTCAATACAATTTAAGTACTTTAACAAATGCCTTTCTCCATTCACCCAATAGAAAATGAGTCAAGTACTTAGGGATTGGAAAAATTAGAAAATCACTTTTTATGTAAAAAATGTTTTGGGTATACTTTAAAACCTGAAAACTATGGTCTACTCCTGTGCGAAGTTACTGTTTTTGGTCTGTATAAACAATTACAGTGGCTAGGTTAGATCAGGCTTAATAGAACATATTTTAAGACATAATTTTATTACTTTGATATTTCTTGTATTTCTAAACTTATTTGTTCCAAAGATATGAAAGGGAATCATTTTTTCTGTTAACCAGAAAACCAGGACAAATTCGGTGCCGCAGTTTTCTGCAGAAATCTCAAGAATATATAAGGAACTCCGAGAACATGCTTACTGTTTAGCTATCATATCAAATGAATATCAAATAGCTTTTTTCTTTTTTAAATATTTTAGGAGCTCTACTTGATAGGTCTTTTGACCTGAAAAAATATGTATGTCACTGTTTGATTAGGATAGATATCACAGATGGTCTAGGAATAGAAATATTTACGAGAAAGGGTAACTCTTTCATGAAAAAGCCGGAAATTTAGCTATTTTTGTAGTAGTTATTTCTCTTTTCGGACGGTGTTACAAGAAATGCAAAACAGAGGGTAACCTACATTTTCAATATTTTTGGCATATGAAAAGTACCTGACCAAAAAAGTAAAAACGAAATTTTGTTGGGTTAAAAAAGTACTCAGAAAAAGAAAACACGAGGTTATTTTAAACTCTCAGCGAATTTTTATTAAAGTATCTTTGATTTGATTGACAAGTTTGTCGTATTTATTCCATACTAGCTATGTTGAACGAAGCAAAGGGGAATAAATTAAAGATGAGACACCGTCCTACAGAAACCTGACCCGGAGTTGATTCCGGCTTACGAATAACTAAATTTCGGCTTACGAAAAGACAGAATAAAATACGACGTTTGATATTTGTGGATATACCTTAAATTGAGTCTAGAAAATACAAAAAAACCTAATTACATCAAAAACAGTAAATTTCGTTATGCTGTGCACGTGTTTCAAGGAGTTACCTCTCATCAGCAGCATTAACTAACTCTGAGGTTTTGAAGCCAAGGTTGTATTGCAATTATCTCTGGATATCAATATTCTCTGATATTTGATCACTAAGATATAAGTGATAGCTAGTGACCGTTTTATAATGCAGTATGTTTTCATATGATTTAAGACAAACTCTCGGATTTAGTTCCTTAAATATCATTCAAATAACTGTTTAAATATAACAAAATAACAAAAACTACATATGAAATCTCCCAGTACCAACCTCTACTCAATGGTACCATGCTCTTGATTAATTTTTGGTTAGATGTATTTGAGCTGCTAGATCTGTCTATACCAGCCTCTTTCACTGTGACCTTTATCGATTGTATAGTGGTGTTTGATTCAGTGATTATATCCTTGACAATAGGTTTGTTCGAGAAATCGTGCATCGCGGTCCTTATCCGATTTATTTCTGTTTGTTGATTGATTAATTGAGTTTGCTGGGTTGTAACCATTGTCTGGAGGTGTTTTATTTGTGTAGTTTGTTCCTTCAGTAAAATGGACTGTTGTTGTAGAATGGTCTCTAGTTTTGATAATCTGTCGTCCTCCTCGCTACGCCCTTCCGCGTGTGTGATCAACAAAATTAAACATAAAAGTAAACATGGTAACGTCATTCTCCTGTAAACATATAAAACAAGAATACAAAAAGACCTACATGCAATATCATTGATACACTATCACAATCTTACATTTGCTTTTCTATACTATCGTTAAATTGAATTAATGACCATGTGTTTTTCTTACAGTTTTCTTACAATTGGCTCGATGAGTGCCCTGTGGTTGTTTAAATGTTGTGATCGTCTTCTGTCGTCTTTTTGTCGGGCAGTGGATGACAGCGATTGTAAGAACACTTCGCCAGTTAAGTTTATGTTTGTTGACGATCTCGCATCCATGGATCATTAGGTTAAAAAGCATGGATGTAGCGTTGTTCGACAATTTGAAATGAATTCCGCTCAAACCGGTGCTAGGGGCCGTCTTGAACTTGCTTTGTGGTATGAGTAAACCTCATTGTTGAAGGCCTCATGGCGACTTCAAGATGAAGAACAACAATAAAAGCGTTGTTCCATTGCTTATTATTACATTTTGTACCATATATTTGTAGAGACTTTGTCTCATTTGCATTTATTCCATATCCCTTCATCGTTAATGTGTAATTTATATATATTTTGCTAAATTCATAGTGACTTTGGTATTCAGTCAGCAATTAACTTGATTGGGCATTTGTATTTTGAATCGGTAGTGAGCCATTGTGTTGCATAGCATATGACAATTATTGTGGTAGTTTTTGCCTATTTTATATTTGTTGTTAGATAATCTTCCACCACCAATTACAAATTTTCTTGTTTAACATCTAACAATGTATTTTGTTTATATGGCTCCTAATATCGTCTTACGATGTAATATGTACAACTGCATAATGTTGCATAAGCAGTGAAAGGATATGGAGTAAATGTAAAGTCTCTACAAAAACATGGTAATAGCAAGCAATGGAACAACGCTTTTACTGATGTCGATTCTCATCTTGAAGTTACCAAAAAGCCTTCAAAAGTGAGCTTTGTTCATACCTCATAATAAGTAAGACGGCCCTACAACACTGATAGCCCTCTTTAGAAATTGTAGATAGCATCCAGTGGAGAACGGGATTTAACATTGGACTCTATAAAAATTACCCTCAAATACCTTCTTCTCAGAATTTACAACTCCAATTGGAACCAAAATTAGTCACAATAGTTCTTAGATGGTGCCTTCCAAAAAGGGTATCTAGAAGGTCCGTACCTCATCGAAGATGGCCTCTAGTCTGGAGCATAATTTTACATAGAATCATATGGAAAGCACATTCAAAGATCTCAGAAACTAGTTATTGAAATAAAACCAAACGTAGTAACAATAGTCCTGACATTCTATTTTGCAAAAAAGCTATCCAGCAAGTCAAAGACCTCATCAAATATGCCCATTAAGCACATATTCAAAAGAATTTCTTCTCAGAGAATACAAATCCCATTACAACCAAATTTATTCACAAAAACGTTAGATAGTCCCCTCCAAAAAGGAACCTGGCAGGTCCGTACCTCTTCTAATATGGCCCCCAGCAGGGAACCTAGTTAACATTGGACCCTATAGAAAACACATTCAAAGATGACATTCAGCTTGTAAAATAGTGTGACATTGGATCCTATTGAAAACACATTCAAAGATCTTCTTGTAAGAAACAAAAGTCCGATTAGAACCAAAAGTAGTCACAATGGTCCTAAGCTTGTCCCTTTCAGGTAACCTACCTCATCCAAGAAGGCTGCCAACGGCGGTCACAGCTTAACACTTGACCCTATGGAAAACACATTCAAAGATCTTTTCAGTTACTACTGATCTAATTAGAAACAAATATAGACACAATGGTCCTTAGATGGTTCCTTAAAAATAGGTCTGTACCTTATCCAAGATGGCCACCAACGGGGAACATAGTTTCTCATTTGGGCCCTTTAGAAAGCACATTCAAGCACCTTTTTTCAGATACAACTAGTCTAATAAGAACCATATTTAATCATATTGGCCCTAAGATCGGAAGGTACCCTACAGGTTCCTACCTAATCCAAGATGTCCGTCAGCAGGGAATATACTTAAACGTTTATTTTTTTTTACTTTTACCAGAAATGCCATTCATATATCTTTGTCAGTTATGACTGAAGTGACCGATTGAGGCTCTTGATAGCCTAAAATGAAAATAGTCTTCTTTAATATTATTATTAAAATCATATGGAACGATGACAGTGGCAACAGACATAACAATCACTTTCCAGAAACGCTCGCTAGATATTTGTTCCAAAATACGTTCAACTGTTATATAAGTTACAGATTAGGAACGTCGTTTTGTTCATTCCATACACGATAAATGGGGCAACATTTTGGCGCAATTGCCCAAGTGCTAATCTATGATATCATGATTATAGTGGAAACAATGGATTTGAATCCGATAAAGTAATTGTTATTGTAATAAATCAATTTTGTTAATTACAGTAATAATGAATTTTCATTCATTGCTTCGATAATCTAAATGATCTGAAACATCCGAAAATATAACTAAGCTGAGGAATCATTGAACTAAGGCCATGTTCAACTTGGATTAATTTGATCCGGATCAAATTAATCTAAATTAAACAGGAAAACAATGTTGGAGATTGTTTCTCTTATTTCTAATGAATTTATTTGAAGTAAAGTGATCTCCGTAGTCTCTATCTGTCGCAATTTTATTGCTACCATCGTTATTATTTGTATCATTGCGCCATTTATTGAGAAGTATGTTCAGTGAAATATTTTAATCAAAATTCACATTACCAATTAATTGAGTAATCTTAGTCATAAAATGCGAAAACCATTTCGCTAGACAATGACGTAGGTGTTTATTTCATAAACATCCGGTTGCACCATTTCTAGAAACTGACACGAAACATTTACATGATTGACCAATCGCCAACTGTGAACAATTCTACACACATGTTAGTTATTGTTTCGATAACTAATCGATCAGGAGGTGTTTAAATCTGCTAGAAATTAGATGTCAGTCTAATTTCTGTATTCGTGTTGTTTGGTTTTGATATAACAGAGATAACCTAAATCAGTCTTTTATACATTGTTTATCAGTCTATTACAAGTTTCTTTAATATATAGTGCATTTAATTAGATTTTAACAGGTATCAGTATTTTTTACCGACTGTGTTAATCACCTTCATCCAAAGCAACATGTTGAAAGCTGAGTTATCAAAATGCTTGAAACAATAACTGCAAATAAATCAGTTAGAAAATGTAACAAATTTAAGTCACAAGTTTTTTAATATGGTTAACTCCGATCGGAGCTGATGTTAAAGTTTATTTGCTAGATTGGCCAACTTTAGGCTCAGCGGTTGTTAATTTCAAACATTAGCATCCGTTGATACGGATCTGCGGAAGCAAACGAAAGATTAGAAATAACCATCAAATGCCACTGGTCCGAAGTAAGTGGATAATGGAGGAAATTTGCATCGAGCACAATAAAATGACATACCTTTCAGTTATTGTACTTGTGTCCCCGTTCAGTCGTTGAAGATAAGACAGTTGGCAAACCTTCAAGACACAAAATTTTTGATAAGAGCAACTCCAACATAACAAAAGGTAATACGCTGACGATAAAGTGTCCACCATCATAAATTTCTCCTCTTATAAAATTGAAAATCCAACATTTAGTTATATGTTACCACTGAGTTGTTGCCTTTAATGGTGGGCTGTTAGTACCCGAAGGTATTCACTAGCGCAGTAGTTGGTACTTCGGTGGTGACCCGAAAGGCGATTTTATTTTTAAAGAATGTCTTGACAAACAAGTTGATAAACTTGATAACTCTTGATAAACAAACAAGTAAAAATACTTGTCGAACTGCGATAAAAGGTAAGACAATTTTTGATATTTGAACTCTTTTTTGTTTTTTTTAAACTATCCCAAACTATACCTCCAGAACCAAACGCAACTTAAAAGTGTTTTTGGTTCTCAGTGCCCTTCGAGAAGTGCTACTTCCCAAACATTGTGTGCATAAAAGGCTAATATCGTTGTATGTCGCCTCCAGAACCAAACTAAGCTAATTGCTATTAGGAAAGACAAATGTTTATACACTCGCAACTAAAAACTGTTTTGCTCAATGTCCTTCATGTAGTGTTACTTCCTTAATTCTGTAAACACAATTATGATTTATTATTTATTTTTTTTTTTCTTGAATTTTGTTTTTTGTTTTGTTTTTGGTTTTGTTTTATTTTATTTTTTTTTTTTTTTTTTTTTTTTTTTTTTTTGNTCGGTATTGCCACTGAAATTAATAATAAAACTGATTTTTTATCACAGGTGGTTATCAATAGGAAGGATGGTAACTATGGAAACTGTACACATGACACATATACAGGAAGATATGGTTTTAAGTATACAAGATCGGTAGGTGCAAGGACTAATAATCATACGGAGGCTACCCTTTAGCCATTGATTGTTTTCAGAGGTTTAGGTGATTTTACGATAAGTCCTAAGGGGCAGGGAATACAAAATCTAGCCGGAACCTTCAGTAGGTAACTGACCCTCCTTACCTTATACACAGTCGGTTCCATATTTCTGTCATTTACAAAATGCAAGAAAGTGCATCTAAGAGAAAAAAAATACATTCATTCAAAATGTTCTTGATAGCCCATTAGAACATAATAGATCATACCTTTCAGATGAATTTTACTTTCTGTAAAATATTTAATTCCTATAATTATCACTTTTATGAATTTAAACGACTAGTGTGAACGCTTGGAGTTTCACTGATCACATTAGTGAAAACTAGAAAGAGCGGGTTTATTTCACGGAATATATGTTCTAGAAATGTATGAAGCAAACACTGAACCATCATTCAAAAGTATCGGCTTTGTAAGCCATCATAATCGGAAGTAAAACATGTGGCCGGTATTTCATTATATTACATACTGTAATGACTTTTTATACTTGCCAGCCACCAAGATTTTCACATTCGATGGCGGATCCAAAGAGAGCCCAACCCTCCTTTAGTTTGGAAAAATATTTTAATTCCTGGGTTTTTTTATGTAGATTGGGTTCCAGGTTCCCTATTATGGAAAAAAATTGTGGGTCGGAACCCCTCTTAGCAGAAAGTCTGGCTCCGCCACTGGACTTAGTTTCCATATTTTTTTTTAATCAGGCCTGGCTTTTATATAATTTTATTACTTCCCGTTGTCGGAAATGGTCACAGGAACTAGATGGTTTAGTGGATATCTCCTCTGACTAACATGATTTTGAGAATTGAATTACAATGGCACTGTTAGATTGAAATTATACATATGTAATGCATTGAAACAAAAGATGACTATGGAGACAGATACAATAGCAGATCAAATGAATCAAACACTTTCACGAAGTGAATAAAAACTTTCACTTCAGAATCCAAACTTTGTTTTAGTTTAAAAAGTATTATTGAGTTCAAATGTATTTTGTTTAAATACGGAATATCTATTAGCTTATAAAATTATAGCGATCATCTTAAGAGAGCCAATATTCATGTTCATTCTTATATTGAATTACTGGATTATCTATATAAGCTTTATTGTAGTATACCAAGTCTTACACTTGGCACTTGATCTTTTCATCATCACAAAAATTTATGTAGTGATAATAAATTTGTATAGCAGTTAAGTAACATTGCTTTGATTTGTTGTGTCCTTTTTTCCTTTTTTTAGTATGGTGACAACCTTGATGCTGACTAACCATACATTTTTTAGCCCATGCATTGTATGAAATATATGCCCCCTTTTATAATTCATTCGGTAGTAACTGTTTATTTTCTCCCTACTTTTTTATTTATTCCGTAATAACTGTCTGTTTTCTAGCTTTGTCAGATATTGTGTAAGCAGGAAAAAATTTTTGCCAAGTGTAAATGTTACGAAGAGGATTTAAACGAAATAAACTTCCAAATAAAGAAAAGAAATTTGCATTACTGCAAAAGTAGGAATGGTAAGGCAGGCTTATTAATTCGATTATGTTCTTCATTCAAATAGCTAAATACCGAAGTTACTGTGAATTTATTTTCTGCATATGCACATTTCGACAAATTATGTCTATTCAGTGAAGATAAAATCTAAACGTTTGGAAAACCATAAAATCAAATGTGTTGCAAACTGATAGAGAACAAATACCCAATATGATCTAAATGTAAAGCCAAAATCAGCTAAGGACAGAGCTTTGCATGAGGGAGATACTCCTTAGTTTTCAACAAAATTTACAAAATCAATTGAATTATTATGAAAGATAACAAAAGAACATTTTTGCGCTTGCAACATTTTTCAATTATGGACCGCTGTTAAGGGAAACATCCAGATTTGTCAACCCGAGGGGGGAGTTGTTTCCCGAGGGCTCTGCCCGAGGGAAACCATCCCTCTAAGGGTTGATAAGTTTCATTAATTCCAAATCAAGAGATCGTATTATGATTTAAATCTCACAAAGAAGACTGATATAATCTGCTAGTGCTTTTAAGAATCTACAAGGTTGTTTTTCTCTGTGACATCATATCCGGGTTGTTCAGCGGGAAACAATAGGGTTTTTCCGGCAGTGATGTCATATCTAGGTTGTTTGCTAAAACATCCGAGTTATTTTGAAGTCACACGATTGCTTTCATCCAATTAAATCTTCTCTTACTTATTTAAATATAATAATATACATTTTACGACAGTAAACCATTGACATGTTATCTTATTAAGAGGTGGTTTAATTTTAGATTCAGCTTTTTTACATCTTCCGGTTTATGGCTTTCAAATGTTGTGATTTGATCTGCACTTGGCTGTCGAAATGCCATCTGCAGAATTCACGGTAATTTTGGCGTGTGAATATGTATATGGTAACAAAATTATAATTCTGTAATTGTGAACAGACGTTATGTATGTCATGAAAATGAAAAAAAAAACGAGATATACACTAACAAACTGAAAATTATAAAGAATTCAGATTAGCGTCATGTTTATTAGATGTGGTGTTCTTGTCTCAGGTGTACACTTTATTCAATTACTGTTATCTAAATTTATGTAAATTCTGAAACCTAAGGATTAACTCCCTCCATCGTAGTTTTTTCCTTAGCTATATTTGATATTACTGATTATTTGTATTTTGTTTGGTTTTATGCATTATATATATATATTTTTGCAATAATGGATTTCCTATGTTTGGGTTCTAGTGGTGCTGATGAGGAATGAATTTCCGAAATGACCATACAGTTCAGTAAAATTGTTGCAGTTGGAGTTAACATATGTATTATGGTCTCATGTTATAAAAACATAAAATATGAAACACCAAATAAAGAATAAAAACAAACGAAAAAAAAATGGTATAGTGCAGAAAAACGATAAATCCAATATTATGGTGATTTTAAGGTGGTGTTTAAATGAATAAAGGAGTGTAGCATGCTGGTAAGGAAACCAAAGGTATAATCCCTTATATATTAACAAAATACCGAAATTGCTTTGAATTTGGTTTCTACATACTGTCATTTCGACAACTTATGTCTCATTATTACAGATAAATCTAAACATTTGGAAGACCATACACTTAAGGATATATAAAAACTGAGATAGAGCAAATACTCAATATAATCAAAATGGAAAGCCAAATATTGAAAATAGGACATTTTGCTTTTGATACGGACTTTATCAAGGCCAGTATCAAGTGAGCCCGTTAGGGCGAGCTTGGTGCGTTACGCCGTGATAAAGTCCGTATTAAAAACAAAATATCCTATATTTCTTTTATCGGTAATTCACGAAATGATAAATAAAACTGCATATTAAGTGGAAAAAAGCTGAAATTTTTATTTTAGCACAGTTTATCTATTGTTAATTGCAATATTTTTGATGGATTCTTCATTCAACGTATTACGCGTATGAACACGACAAATAGAACAAAATATGACGTCAGCATAGCAACCCACACGTGACGCCTTCACAGTGACCTAATAATTTCGTGATAATGTCCAGTTTGGTGATACTGAGATTATCAGTCTCTGTAGATCAAAGGAAATTTATACAAATTACCGATAAAAGCAGTTAAGAGATGACAAAACAAGTTAAAATAAAACATTTTAACCTGGATATGGGATGTTGTCTCCTTGACATTTACCCCATTTCCTTTCTTTTTCATATTTTAATATAAATAGAATCGAAGCTCAGAGGGCATCATGTCCATTTCAAACTTGAATAGGATCAAGATTTATGAAATACATATTCAGCAAACGAATACCGGACCAAAATGATGAAAGGAGGAATTCCAAAATAAAAAAATCCAAAATCACGGCAATTCATATCCAATACGAATTGAGACAGTTATGGTGGAACTTATATTCTGTCACAACATTACGGATGAAGAGTACGAACCAATAATTGCAAAAATGACACAATTACACTTAGAGCACCATCAAAATGTCAACAACAAGAACCAATACCACACCAGACACAAATTAGTATGAACCCTAAAGCAATCAGCAAATCAATAAAACAGGGTGTTGGCATATCTGACTTCTCTTCTTCTTAATATAACGTAAATGTGGTCAATCAGTGCTACAGTACACCTCATTACTATGTGTCTTTTCAAGGAAGTTAAAGTCTTATAAAAATATCAGACATATTTTTTTAATTTTAAGACATTTTGTAGGTCTTAGTACAGTTGTGAAAAAAAATAAAATGAAACTGATATGTCACCGATCATCTTTTCCCGTTATCAGGTTTTGAAAATAAGGCCAAATCAGTATTTTAGCGATATTTACAAAGTATATATAGATAACTGTGAGATCATGCTTATTGCTTAGCTTTCATATGAAATAAATATCAGATAGATTTTTTTCATTTTTTTTTTAATTTTTCAGAGGTATTCACTTCAGCTTTATGTTCAGCTTAAAAATCTATACTTTGCCGTTTGATCAAGAGAGATATTTAATATATTTACCAAATAGACAATGTTTATGGGAAAGGGAGCTAATTCGTGGGAAGGTGTATCTCAATTTATTATTACGTCACAATGAAAAGGCCAAATAAGGAATATTCCGGCTTGAAAATCAAGTCAATCCCGCATACGACTTGTGCTTCACAAACGCGCCAATCGAATCAATCGGAACATTACTCGGCCTTCAAGTCGAACTTAGGGCGGAAATGGCCGACGGTGATCCGATATCAATTGAATGCGCCGTGTATTACTGTCTATCATCCTTAAAGAAGAGAAAGAACTAAGTCGATTAGTCATCTTTATCCAAAGCATATTTTCATGTATATGTTTCATGCCATTTCAGATAAAACTATTTTTTTCTTTATTTTAATTTTCTTTCTTTTCAGAAATAAGATGTATGATGAAAGAACTAGCGATACAAGATAAACAGAAAGCAAATTGTAAATGTCAGAACCCATGCACGTATGTGTTATTTTATAGAACTTTATAATTATTTACATAGAATAGTTATCTTCTATCAGTGAAATTTTCAGGTTTTGGCAATAAAACTGTACAAAAACCAGATTAAAGTATACGACTATTTGTCCATACAGTTCTGTATACTGTGACAATTAAATTTTAACAATTAAAATAAGTTTCTAAATAGTTGATCGCATAATATCCTTGACTACATCTGGTTAATTTTATTAACTGTAACATATTATTGCTGAAGATGACATGAAATGATTATTTATAATTACTATGCAAAATCAGATATAGTGGGTCTCTTATCATATCCTCTGGACATACGTCCCTCGAATATGATGAGAGACCCACTAGATCTATTACTAAAGACACAACAGGTTATTTACAAGGCCTCTGTGATTGTAAAACTTTCTGTATAAATATTGTTATTCAAATGCACTTTTAATAGTTTATTTGTATTCCTATTAAGAAGTGCATACTATGTTTCCATTATCAGAATTATAGAATAAGTTTTGAAAGAAGAGTAATTAAGAATTAAGATCTTGAATGTACATTTGCATCATGGCCTCCTGGTTCAATTACATTCTCGTTTTACTGTTGCAGTTAGTTCGTCATATTTAACATTTTCTAACTTCTAATTAAATGAACGATAACTTCAGAAGTTTGTTATTCTAATTGTTCTAACCGTTAATTTATTAAATGACATGACATAATTTAACAATTCCATACTACATTTTTATCATTATTTGCAGAGAGAATCATTTTGTGAAAACGATCAGCTATAGAAATTGGCCGACAGAAGACTATATGGTATGTGAAACTCTTATTTCTCAAGTCACTTCTGTGCACTCTTTTTTGTATGTAGCCAGACAGACACATTATGTACAAATATTCCGACAAAAAACTTTGAATGCATAATCTTTTACCAGCACTTCATACATTCTGCACTTATGATAACTTCGTAAATAGAGCAGATTGTACAGATTAACAATGAGCGGATATAAGGATAACGGAGTTTTTGTACATGGGACACGTTATTTATTCTCTGATTAATCTATGAATTCCCGACATATCTAAGATAGTAGCCGTTTTGATTTCTGCTTTATATCTACTATATTTGAAAGGACATAAATTGTTGGATTTATTTCCTGCAGTAACTACATTTTATAATGATGTCAGCACATTGTTTTTCAGTATATATAGTATATAGTAAAACCAATCGAATGAGTTCTACAACATTTGTAGACTGTTTTAGTGACTGATGACTGATGTCTATTCGTTGCGAATAAAAACTAAGCACCTAAAATCATAAGTATGATAACAAAATACCGAAGTTACCGTTAATTTATTTTTTGCATTTGCGCATTTTGACAACTTATGTCTCATCAGTGCAGATAAAACCAAAACATTTGGAAGTCCATTAACCGAGAAACGTGTAAAAGCTGATAGAAAACAAATATCCAAAAGGATCTAAATAGAAAAGCCAAATTTCAGCTAAGGACAGAGCTATGCATGACGGAGATACTCCTTAGTTTTTAACAAAATCTTGTAAAATTTAGATATTGCAAATTTCAATAAAATCGGTTTTCGGGTCAGCATAATGAATAATCTTGCAGTATACAAATTACATACAATGACTAGCAGTTGCTCTCATTAACATTCTTGCATGTAATAAAAATGAACAGGTCCTGGGCATAAGCAAGATTTTATATCCCTATATGACTCTTGATAGGGGAATATTGGAAACCATTTGTTCGTCCGCGGATTATTCTGCTTTATATTTCTTCCCTCTGCGTGAAGGGGTTGATTTGAAATTTGCTATGCTGCTTTCTTATTATAAGTTTTTTTTCTTCTTTGATATCAACTTCCAGTTTAATATGATTTTATTGGTCATTTTAGTGAAGCTGTCGTCACAAAAGTTCCCAATGTATCTAAAGGGAAACATGTGATATTTTGTATGCTGCTTTGTTGTAATGAGTTGTACGGGATTCAGGTGTCATTTTTATGTTTGATAGGAGGCTTAAACATTTGTTACAAGAGGAGTCATAGTTTGCACAATAAGGGTACAACTTCGTGTAAATTTGCCATATAGTTATTCTTTAACTAAGTTACTTAAAGTACCGTTTAACATTATTTACTTAAACCTTAAAAATATCAGTGTGTATATATTCGTATACAAGGCAATTGATCTCAGCAGTGACATTGTAATTTGTAATAGAAAATGCCAAATCTGTTTGCTATCTTTCAGTTTACACTGAAAGATGGAGTTTGTGATAATCTTCCTGCAAAATGTAACAACGCAGAAGCACAGTATAATCAAACAGAGGATTACAAAAAGGGGTAAGTAATGGTTAAATCATACCTTTCTAGATACCGAATGTTAAGATAGAGCAGATGAAACTGTTTTAAAATTGGTTGCTTTATAAACTAACAATTCTTAATTTAGCTTTTGAGTTCCAATGATATGGAATAGAGAAAAGGGCGTCAGGAAACAGCCACAATGACTGAAAATTGCAACCACAGGCCAAACAAAGGATTCAACATCTAAAGCCAAAATAAAAGTCAAAATATAAACGTAAACACCTTTTGGACTCGGTACCTTCACTAGCCAGTGGTAGTGGGTGAGAATCAGACCATATTCAGGAACAATTCTAGTCTGATAGATAGAATGAGGTGCAATTAAAATATATAAAGGTGCTTGAACCCTACATTCTATCTGCAAGCTTACTTGTATTGGTGATCACAGAATTTTCAGATTTGTCAGATTCACTGGACATCTCATTCCTGAAGAAGTATCCCTGGTAAGAAATATAAATCAAAGAATTTTACGTACTGGGAGCATGCTTTAACATTCTAGAATCGAATCAGTTGAACTAAACATAAGCCATGTGCATGGGCGATGGTATCTGACCACCTCAGTAATAGATTCTAGAAAAATTAAATTCACCACGTTTGTCACATATTTTACTTTAAAGACAAACACAGTAAACTGACAACATGTTATTGTTGTTTCTGTAAATTATTGTTTTTATATAAATGCTGCTAATCAATTAACGCTCCACCTCTATGGTTATTCAGTGATTGTATATTGGATCAAAATATGCATTTCTTATTTACCTTTTTATCTAGATTAAACTATGTTAAGATCAACGTTTTCTATGAAGATCTGAATTATGAAACTATTACAGAAACGCCTGAAATTGAGGTAGGTTACATGTAGTTTTACAATACTATGGACATAAACCAATGGATTCAAAAACAAAAAGTTCACAAATGAAAGAGACACAATAGAGTACTACTTTATGATAAAATAAAAAAAACTAATATTTTACAAGAGAAACTAACATTAACCACAGGCAATGTGGAATCCACACAAAACGTACAAAATGAACAATGAAAGGACAGGCAATAATTGACCCCCTAATGAGGAAAATACTGAGTGCAAACAACTAAAACTGTTTTGAATGTGCAAAAATGCCATGTAATTTGAGGTAACCACTAATACATTTGCGAAGCCATATGGTACAATTCACAGATGAAATGTAAAAACCAAAATAATAGCGTATTATGAGAGTAGAAGCAACAATCAAAAATGAAGGACCGGAACTGAAAATTAGCGTTACTCAGAAGCGCAAGCAGTGTCAAATCAATCAGTATTATTATATGTAAGACTGTTTTTATGAAATGATAAACATGAAAGGATGTTAAGTAAAATCCACTTGAGACAAAGACTGTACAAATACATCGTAAAACCAAGCAATGGAACAACGTTTTTGTTGTTCTTCATCTTGAAGTCTCGATTTAGTCCGAGATGAATACTCGAGACTGTGTCACGATAAATTGTTTGACGTGTTTGTGTACAAAGAGACATACACTTTCCATACAGGAGGATATTTTTAGAAATGTTTTATTTCACAATTCTTGCCACAATTCTAATTAATAAATATGACAATAATCAATCATGCATCTAACATATTTGTATAATGCTTCTACCGTGGCTTTAACTTTCGAATCCTTTTTGCATTTATCTTTTATGTCTATTCGTCTGAGTGTTGTTCTTGTTCCTGAACGTATGGATAAAACATTATGCGACGAACATTTGAGATGGTATATCTTATTTGAATCTACGTATCATCATGGCAAAATATTATTGGCAGGTTCTTTCAGTGCGTCATTATATCATAGGTAATACATGTAGTTGAAACACTTATAATAATACAAAGCATTAAACTAAACTTCTACCATAGGTAGTATGGTACCTAAAAACTAAAGGCATTATATTTTAATGTAATATTATTGGTGTTCTTTTCCAGACTGCTCAGTTTGCGTCGGATGTAGGTGGAGCTGTAGGTCTTTGGATTGGATTGTCTTTCCTTAGCATGTTTGAAGTCGTACAGCTATGTTTGGAATGTTGTGCATATGGAGTCCACAAATGTGGAAGCGGGAAAAGAAAGAGGAACAGAAAACGAAAAAAGAAACAAAAATTAAACATTTATTCAACAGATATTGATTCAAAACGGCAACCAATTTACCCAAACAGCAATGGCTATATGCCACAGACAAGAAGTGAAAAAGATAATGATCATAGCAAACGATATCTAGGGCATTATGGCATGTACGATTATGTTGATGATCAGGCTGTGTAATGTGAAAAAAAATATTAAAACCATGATAAAAATGCAGGTCTCATCCAACTTTGCAACGATCATATATATCTTTCTTAAGGAAATGTTGTTATATTCTGGATAGTATAGAAGTTAAAGGTATTGGTTGACAATCAACAATTAAAGTGCAATATTCTTATGTTATTCAAATTTTCTTTTCAAAGCGTTGTTGTGTCCATGCTAACAAAATTCTAGGAGGGGAGCAAATTATGCTTCTCCAGTTTATCAGTCTATCCGTCCGTGCGTTTTTCTCTTCGTCCGTCTGTTTTTCTCTTAGTCCGTATACAGGGCATACATTAATTGTTCGCTCAATGCTTGGTACAGGTTTAATACAAGGACAATTTTATTTTACAGTTAGTTTTTGCATATTATGGAGATGTGTATGTTGGAAGGATTTTGATTTTCGTGCATTTCTTTTTAAAAAAAATACTTTACCTAATTAAGTCTTTTTGTGATTTTGTTATAGATGCTACATACTTTGAAGTTTGTCCCTGCAACTCCTATAGTTTTCTGATGTTTTTATTTTTTTACAGATCATTTGTACATATACATATAGTGAACATGTGCTGGTAGTAAGGAATATTTGCAATTGAATATTTTTTAAAATCGTTAAACTGAGCCATATGTTTGCCCCAACGTTTGACGTTTTTGGAACTTAAAGTGAGTGTTTATTATGGGAGTCTCAACGTGGATTTAACGGGGACATCATGTGTGTTTTACAGACACAAATATCAAAACAAGGAAACCACCTTGTGCTGAGCCATGTCATTTTGTTATTTCTTTTTTTTCTTTTTTTACCGACAGTGAAATAAATACAGACTGAAACTGATCTCACCCATGGTTTTTTATTGGGTCCGTGTTCCTCATCTTTGTGTGAGTGTGTTTTCATTTTTCTTTTCTGTGACGAACCCATGTTGTGTCTCTGATTCTTTGTTGTTTCCGATGTTGTCATTGTCCTTGGATTATTCGTTTTGGGACAGCGGCAGTAGAATACCGAAGGAACAAGGGAAGCGATGACTACAAAATTCGAAGTACAAAGAAATGGCAAAAACGGCAACAGATGAAACAAAGACAAAACAAAGACGTGAGACAGCTACAATACACGGAAATAAAAAGATAACACGAAGAACTAAAGCACTGATAGTAAGAACTCCCATAAAAACCGGGAGTGACATCAGGTGCTCCGGAAGGGTAAGCATGTCCTGCCCCGCTAGCGACACCAGTCACACTATCAGTGAGGCACATATTGTTTTGAAAGATCTGTTTGGTATCGGATTGGTTAATGTCATTTTCTAACCCTTAGACAAAACCACTTGAATATATGGTACATGTTACTTCTCTAACCATTAAACAGTACCGTAGTTAAATTTTGAAAAGCTTTTGTAAACTATGTAGTATTCAAACATCACAAGGACAAATTGGTAGCACAAACATCTCTGACGAAGATAAAATTAAATTTTACAGTATGATTGACGGTTCGGTTCGCACTTACTTTATTCTGTTCTGCGTATAATCATACCGACCTTGCGTCTCTCCAGCACTTTATTTTTTTTCATTTCAGATAAAAATAATACATTTTGTTTTCAATAAAACATAATCCCATTAAATATCTGATAAAGAACAAATAATTTAAAAAGCTTGAAAATAAATGAGATTTAAAACAGATAAAGGTAAACGTCCGTAATAACTGAAAATTACAATCACTGCCCATAATCCACAAGAGAACTGTTCAAGAAAAAACAAATGAAATACAAAGGCAAACGTAAACTTGGGACAGTCGGAGTTGTTACCTACACTAGTAAAAGCTAGATGTAAGTTTAAACAAGGTAAAGCCAGTATCAGCTTAGAACATGCCTAATCACAAAGGATAGACTCCTTTTTTTAAAGAATGTCTTTAAAATGTAATCTTTTATGATCAGCATCTAAGTACTCAACCACTGGGATAGTGATGCCCTCCATTAGTGACAGTCCAACAGTAGAGCCATCTGTTGCAGGGATAATTAACGACAAATAAACTCGATTTGCACTTAATTTTATTTGTGCAGATTGCTTTCACCTTAAGATATGTCTCTTCGGCACAGAGATAAATCAAGCATTCGGAACACTAAAATCAAACATGAAACTTACGTTTGATGCAATCCCGGTTTAAAAGAAGGTTTTTAAAGAAATGATAGGAATGAAGACTGTATGAGGAGATTTTATTCATACTTTGCATGATTTTCGAAAAAAAAAACTAATGAACTGTTTATATATAAAGATTAGGAGTCATCGTTGAAAATGAGACATAAACTGTGAAACGTTGATTTTCTCTGATGATATCAATATGAAATTCCTCTATCAAATTACCCCTTATGAAATTTTTGCTTTCCTTTAAATCCAGCAACATATTCACAACTCTTTGTGATTAAGTTCATCTTTTGGCGAAAATGTTGTAATAGGGATACAGAAATAAGATCTTACTTTGAAACTTTCTATAAATTTGTAATCATTTTGTTAACATTGTAAACGTATGAAACCTAAATGACCAATTAGTGGACAAAAATGGCGAAAAAATAACAAAGAGACAACTTAAAACGAATTTAAAACTTTTTACGATCCAAAATTACCTTGTCCACTACCGCCATGACTGAAAGGGAATATAGATTTGCTCTTCCGTCAGTCTGTCTTTCATATTCAAGTCTTATGGACTTTGCCAATACTATTAAAGATATTGAGCTAATATTTGTAAAGAGAGTCTACCAACATGAATGTAACAGAGGAAATATCAGGTAACATCTACAATGGCTGAAAAATACAGTCATATGTCACAATCTGCCAGGGAACTACATAGGAAAAACAAAAACAAGACAAAAGACAAACGTAAACTACGATAGGAACTCGGGACAGCCGGACTTGGTACCGGTACTAGCAAAAGCAAGCGGTATGGTTAAACCGGTTTATGGGAACCCTCCCCTTTATATGTCCCGTTTCTCCATAGTATAATAAACATCTGAATAAAACCCAATACAGTAGCGTACTATCTCCATGACCACAATCATGAAAGGAGAGAAAGTGACAATACGTAATTTTGAAATATGGGTCAAGGGGTGCTCGCCGCTAAACTGCCGGCTAGCTCAAGGAGCCTAGTCTTCTGGCAAAACACTGTCGCACTACGCAAGACAAATCAAACTCAAAACTCAAAAGGGTTTGGTCATATATTTCAGTAGACATTGCCAGTATCAGTGAGTGGCCAGTATGTGTGTAAAATTTTCAGGTCACTAGATCTCAAAGCTAATTTTGCAGATGCAAGCAGAGTATCTTGTCGATATCTCATATGACGTAATGAATGTAAGTTACGTCTCAGCTTTTCTTGATTTTTAATCAGGTTTTGGTATTTTTTAATAACGTTCCCTTGAAAATAAGGATAAAAAATGCCCATATTATTAAGCTGTTTACGAGAAACGCCATATTTATGTTCATATCTATAAGTGCTATTGAACTCATATTTGTACAGTAATTATAACCCCAGGAGTTAAGATCAAATCTTAGTTTGGTTCCAGTCTACTTATTTTTGAGAAGTTCTAAGCCTTGCACTTAGACATTTTGGGTAAATATCAGTTTCTGGACTTTTCTTCTAAATCATTGCAGATATTGATGTTATGTCTACCACCCCTAACTGAAGATCAAGTTTGACATTCGACTTCACATTTTTGTTGACAAGCCGTTATTTTTACGCTTTTTTCCAATCTTTCAGATATTTATCTAATATTTGGTATGTAATTCTACCAAATTAGTTTACAAGTTTTTTTTTCCAGTCTGCTTATTTTGACCGAAGGGAACTTTTTGTTTGCGATCTTGCTGTCAACCATTTTGATGTTTACATTCTTAAACCCCCGATTTAGCGGGCGGTATATCATATGTTTGTTATATGTGCAGTAGGTAGGGGACTTTGAATTGTTTTGCAAAATTTTTCAGATTGCTTGTTTCTTTATTTTCTGAAAATCGAATTAAGGCAGAAAGGATAAAAGAAAACACTTACAATGGCCGAACATTTCAATCACATGCCACAATCCACCAGGCAACTGCACAAGAAAAACAATAAAATGACAAAAGAAGACTTCTTGTTTGTATTTGAAAAAAATCGTGCATAAATATAAAAATCAAAGCAAAAAGAAAAGTTGTTTGTTTTTTTCAAAGGGTCACCCCGACAATTTTTGTCTGATTAGTGCTTTAAACATGTTAAATGTTTGATTTTCCCTGACAAAAACTGCTGTTTTAAACACGAATGACCTAATCGTTTATTAAAGAATTTCACAACGGATTTTTTTTTCTTTTGCAAAATGTCATTTTCGGATAAATATCCAAGAAGAGCACATGTATACGTTTGAGTGCTTTGTTTTGAATGTTGTGATTTCTATTTCTGTGCTTTGTATCTGTCTTCTGTACAAGACTTATTTTGTTAAGAACCACACTGATTCAAACACGAAGTACACCGAGACTGACGTAATCAAAATGTTAGAATTTTTTATCGACAATATTTTTGTCGACTTCGGAGGTCGTGTTTACCAACAGACAATAGGGATTCCTATGGGATCTAACGGTGCGCCGCTTTTAGCTGACCTTTTCCTTTACTCGTACGAGGCCAAGTTTTAACAAGGGATTATTCAAAGAAAACAAAAATATTTAGCCCAGTCCTTTAATTTCAGCTTCCGCTACATAGACGATGTACTTTCTATTAATAATCCCAAATTTAAGGAGTATTTACATCAGATCTATCCCAATGAGCTTGAAAGTAAAGAAACAACTGAAACACCTACTCCAGCTTCGTACCTAGATCTGTTATTGTATATTGACGAAGAGGGACGTTTGAAGTCTAAGCTGTATAATAAGCGTGATGATTTTAATTTCCCAATTGTGAACTTTCCCTTTCTTAGCAGCAATATACCTACCTCTCCAGCCTATGGAGTGTACATTTCACAGTTGATTCGTTACTGTCGAGCGTGTAGTTTGTACAGTGATTTTTT
>MJUU01040199.1:0-14517 GCA_002080025.1 Modiolus philippinarum
ATAACACATATGTTAACTCCAACTGTAATAATTTTAATGAGCTGTATGTCCATTTCGGAAATTTATTCCTCATCAGCAGCACTAGAACCCTAACAAAGGAAATCCAAAATTTCAAAGAATGTTCAAAATGCATAAAACCAAACGAAATTTGAATAATCAGTAATATCAAATATAGCTAAGGACAAACTATGATGGAGGGAGTTAATCCTTAGGTTTTAGAATTTACATAAATTTAGATAATAGTAATTGGACAAAGTGTACACATGAGATATTATCTCATGTACAAGTACACCATATCTAAGAAAAATAAAGAGCATACATCTCTACCACGGGGAATTGTTTTACCAACTCCACACTGCAATAGAAGACAAACTCCTGTATTAAGTATTTTACGAAAGGATATGGAGTAAATGAACATGAGACCATAACACATATGTTAACTCCAACTGTAATAATTTTAATGAGCTATATGGCCATTTCGGAAATTTATTACTCATCAGCACCACTAGGACCCAAACAAAGGAAATCCATAATTTCAAAGAATGTTCAAAATGCATAAAACCAATCGAAATTTGAATAATCAGTAATATCAAATATAGCTAAGGACAAACTATGATGGAGGGAGTTAATCCTTAGGTTTTAGAATTTACATAAATTTAGATAATAGTAATTGGACAAAGTGTACGCATGAGATATTATCTCATGTACAAGTACACCATATCTAAGAAAAATAAAGAGCATACATCTCTACCACGGGGAATTGTTTTACCAACTCCACACTGCAATAAAAGACAAACTCCTGTATTAAATATTTTACGAAAGGATATGGAGTAAATGAACATGAGACCATAACAGATATGTTAACTCCAACTGTAATAATTTTAATGAGCTGTATGGCCATTTCGGAAATTTATTCCTCATCAGCAGCACTAGAACCCAAACAAAGGAAATCCATAATTTCAAAGATTATTCAAAATGCATATCATGCACTCAGATGTTCTTCAAAGAGCAGGGAAGATACACCTTAGCATGCTGAACATGTATTACGACCTTTATAAAGCGGATGTACAAATTTGCTGAAACTCCTATATGGGCACTCAGATGTTCTTCAAAGAGCAGGGAAGATACACCTTAGCATGCTGAACATTTTTGTTATATATATCCGTACAAGTCTTTATAAACTAGAGTCTGTCAAGAACTTGTATCCTTCACATAGACCATGGCTGACACTCACAATTGGTTTCGGAGATCTGAAAGAGAATTCCAATTGGGTCCAATGTTGCTCCTGCTGTTCATCTTGGGGTGCATCTTAGGGTTTGGAACTGTTGGACATACATTTTGAAGAGTACCCCAAAATGACTTTTGTGATCAAGATTAATTTCGAGTTCATTTGAGTAAATAAAATGCAGAATAGGATTGTTCATTGAAAGAATATCATCTTTATAACGGAAAATGAAATTTAACGACTTGGTTAGCTTATTGTCTATTTTTCTTAACTTGGTTTCATACGAATAAAGAAACCAATCTGCTAAATGTGCCGCGCAATTAATCCTAATGTCTGCTAGGATATTTGTCCTTAAAATTCTAAAAATACGTTATCAATTTAAAATTCTAGCATTGCGATGACGTCCTCCTCTTTATATTTTTTTTCCGAAATCGGTGTCATGCTTAACAAAAAGAACCATGAATCGAAGGGGCCAATTCAAGATACTTGTAACTAGGTTGAATCTGAGTTAACCGGTAATTTTTTTTTTGGAAGATCTCACAATGTTTTCTATAAACTCCAATCTTTTAACTTCGTTCCCCGTTGGCCGCCATTTTTAATAAGTTATTGAACTGCCGGATACCTTTGTTGGAAGGGACTATCCTAATGAACCTCAATGACTAAGATTTGTTATAATTAGACTAGTAGTTTTTGGCAAATTGTTCGGATAGGATTTTATGTCAAACTTTGTTCCCAACTAGCGGCCATCTTTGATAAGGTACATTTCTGCAAGGCGTTCTCGTTTGACTAGTAGTGTATGAGATATTTGAATACGTTTTATTAGGTCCAATGATAAGACATGGTTCCTGCTTTTGTCCATCTTGGATGATGTACGCCCTGTGGGATAGCTATACTGCAAGACTAAGGGATACTTATGACCATTATAACTAAGTCTGGTTTTAATTGGAGAATTTTGTTTTCTGAAAAGACGATCTTTGAATGCACTTTCCGTTGGGTCCATAGTATAACTATTTCCCCAGCTCGCGTTCTCCTCTTTATAATTATTTCTGAGATCAGTGAGATCAATGTGATGATTAACAAAATAGGTCCATAAATCGAAGGGACCAATTACAGACAGTTGACTAGGTTGGATCTGAGCTAACTAGGTTTTTTGGATGATCTTAAAATATGTTTTCTATAAGCTTCAATCTTGAACTATGTTCCCCATTGGGCACTATTTTTTATGAGTTACGGAACTGCAGGACACACACACACAGGCTAACACAGAAAAAACAAAAACATTTAGCACAGTCCTTTAATTTCAGCTTCCGCTAGATAGACGATTTACTTTCTCTTAATAATCCAAAATTCAAGGAATATTTACACCAGATCTATCCCAATGAGCTTGAAATTAAAGAGACTACTGACACACCTACTTCAGCTTCGATCTGTTTATATACATTGATGAAGATGGACGTTTGAAATCTAAGATATATGACAAACGTTATGATTTTAACTTCCCAATTGTGAATTTTCCCTTTCTGAGCAGCAATATACCTACCTTTCCAGCCCATGGAGTGTACATTTCACAGTTGATTCGTTACTATCGCGCATGTAGTTTATACAGCGATTTTTTGAATAGAGGAAAAGCACTGTCCAAAAGTTGCTTAGTCAGGGATTTGTTCAGCCTTTGTTGCTTTCATCTCGTCAGAAATTTTATGGCCGTCACCATGATATCATTGACAAATATGACGTGTCTGTGTCCAAAATGAAAACGGACATTTTCAGCTAGATTTCACGTCTTCACGGATTTGAAATAACCGGTTTTAACTCAACCCTGGATTGACTCACTGATAGTGTGACGGATGCCGCTAGCGGAGCAGGACATGCTTACCCATCTGGAGCACCTGATGTCACTCCCGGTTTTTATTGGAGTCACACTGTCAGTACTTTAGTTTTTCGTGTTGTCTTGTATATCATACTGTAAAATTTTAGTTTTGTCTTCGTCAGTGATGTTTGTGCTACCGATTTGTACTTTTGATTGCTTCATTACTATAGTGATTTACAAAAAGCTTTCAAAATTTCATCATTGCACTGTTTGAGGGTTAGAGAAGAAAAATGTGCCATGGATTTCATTGGCTTTCTGTCTAAGGGGTTAGAAAATGACATTAATCAATCCGCTTCCAAACAGAACTTTCAAAACACTATATACCTCACTGATAGTGTGACGGGTTGCTAGCGGGGCAGGACATGTTTACCCTTCCGGGGCACCTGATGTCACTCCATTTTCATTGGAGTTCACACTATCAGTGCCTTAGTTTTTAATGTCGTCTTTTTATTTCCGTGCTTGTAGCTGTCTCACGTCCCTGTTTTGTCTTTGTTTTTCTCTGTTGCCATTTTTGCCATGTCTTCGGATTTCGATTTTTGTAGTCTTCGCTTCCCTTGTTCCTTCGGTATTCTACTGCCGTTGTTTCGAAAGAACCATCGTTATGAACCTTCGTGACTTAGATTGGTTGTAATTAGACACGTAGTTTTTGGCGAAATGCTCGGATATTTCCATAGGATCGTATGTTAAACTTTATTCCTCAATAGTGGCCATCTTTGATAAGGTGCAGACCTGCAAGACATTTTTGGAAGAGACTTTTTAGAACCACTGAGACTAAATTTTGCTTTCATTGGACTAGTAGTGTTTGATCTTTGAATAGCTTCTGCATCGGAAGGTCAACTGGTGAACAAGAAAATTCGATATAATATAAAAGTTACCACCCTAGATAGTGGGTGACCAAGCAGTTTCTATTCCCTCTTCCTATTACAGTGCTTGTACAGTAAGACATAACCAATCACACCATTACACCATACACCATACACCATGCACCACTACACGATACACCATGAACCATTACACCATATACCATACACCATCACACCATACACCATTACACCATATACCTTACACCATACACCATGCACCATACACCATACACCATGCACCATACACTTTAAACCTTACACTATACACGATGTCCAAAACAATGCATTTGCATTTCTGTTTTTACTTTATAGTGGTCGATTAATACAACAAAAGAATTTTATCTTTTTGCAGGACAAAATGAAATTTGTCGATATCGCATTTTTCAGTCTCATCTTAAGGCTATTTACAAATTTGTAAATAAAAAAATCAAATACTCGAGGGTGATACAGATTTTCGTTATCGTATTCTATTTCACGTGTTGCTTTTTCTTGCTTTTAAAATGTCATTTTACCTCATCTTATTTATTAAGTATTCCTTCTTTATCTTATGATTATCAAGCGTAGTCATTATGAAAAAGAAAGGAAATGTGGAAAATGTCAAGGAGACAACATCCCATATCCAGGTTTAACATATTATAACCCGATTTCCTTTCTTTTTCATATTATGAACATATTAAATGAAGGCGGCAAATATGCTTAGGGGTTGTCATCGTACAGCGTCCATAACCATTTTTTCTTTTTTTGTTTTTTTTTGTTTGTTTTTTTTTATTTTTTTTTGTTTTTTGGTTTTTTTTGTACAGCAAACACGATCTTATTTTACGTACATGTACAATGTACATTGTATACGAGAATTTCGATATTTCTCCGTCAAACAGAACCTATTTCTATTTTTCATACACCGAACAATGACCCACTCCTTTAAAACCCTCATTTATCATATAAATAGAGAATTTGAGTACTACATGGTATTTACATCGTTTCACATTCTATCACTATTCCTATTGAAGCATATTTTCAGTAAATTTATACAAAATTGGAGTGCTAGATGGTATTTACAAGATATTGTATAATATCGATATCTCTATTGTTGCATATTTTCAATTCGAGTATAAGGTGGCATATTGCATACTATCGATATGCAAACTGTTGCATAATTTCAGTATTTTATTACACCAAATAACATTTACACCATATCGCGTACTATCGATTTCCCTATTGTTGCATGTTTTCAGTAAATTTGTACTTAATTTGAATATCGCATATCGCATACTAACGATTTCACTATTCTTGCATGTTTCAAGTAAATTTGTACCAATTTGACTACTAGATGGCATCTGGGACTAATATAACTAATATATTAGTTCCAGATGGCATTTACACCATATTGCACACTATCTATATTCTTGTTGCTGCATATTTTCAGTAAATTGGTACAAAATTTGAGTACTAGATGCATTTACAACATATCACATACTCTCGATATCCCTATTGTTGCATATTTCAGTAAATTTGTACCAAACTTGGGTACTAGATGACATTAACATTTATCGCATACTATTGATATCCCCATTGTTTCATGATCTCACCCATGGTTTTTATTGGGCCCGTGTTGTTCATTTTTGTATATGTGCGTGTCTTCATTTTCTTTCCTGTGTCATGCTCATGTAATGTCTTCGTTTTTTTTTTGTTTTTGTTTTTGTTTTTTTTTGTTTTTTTTTTGTTTTTTTGTTTTGTTTTTGTTTTTTTTTTTTGTTTTTCCGATATTGTTGCCATTGTCCTTGGATTGTTCTTTTTAGACTGACGGTTCGGTTCTCACTTACTTCAGTATATTTGTACCAAATTTGAATTCTAGATGGCAAATACACCATATCGCATACTATCGATATCCCCATTGTTGCATATTTTCTGTCAGTACATTTGTACCAAATTTGAGTACTAAATGGCATTTACACCATATCGCATACTATCGATATCCCTATTCTTGCATATTTTCAGTAAATTTGTACCAAAATTGAGTACTAGATGACATTTACATCATATCGCATACTATCGATATCCCTATTGTTGCATAAATTTGTACCAAATTTGAGTACGAGATGGCATTTACACCATATTGCATTCAATCGATTTCCCTATTGTTGCATATTTTTAGTAAATGTGTACCAAAATTGAGTACTAGATGACATTTACATCATATCGCATACTATCGATATCCCTATTGTTGCATATTTGATGGCATTTACACCATATCGCATACTATCGATATCCCTTTTGTTGCATATTTTCAGTAAATGTGTACAAAAATTGAGTTATAGATGACATTTACATCATATCGCATACTATCGATATTCCTATTGTTGCATATTTTCAGTAAATTTGTACCAAATTTGAGTACTAGATGGCATTTACACCATATCACATCCTATCGATTTCTCTATTGTTGCATATTTTCAGTAAATTTGTACCAAATTTGAGTATTAAATGGCATTTACACCATATCGCATACTATCTATATCCCTATTATTGCATATTGTCAGTAAATTTGTACCGAATTTGATTATTAGATTGCATTTACACCATATTGCATACTATCAATATCCCTATTGTTGCAGATTTTCCGTAAATTTATACCAAATTTGAGTACCAGATGGCATTTACACCATATTGCATACTATCTATATCCCTGTTGTTGCATATTTTTAGAAAATTTGTGCCAAATTTGACTATTAGATGGCATTTACACCATATCTTATAATATTGATATCCCTATTGTTGCATATTTTCAGTAAATTTCTACCAAATGTGAGTATTAGATGACATTTACACCATATCAAATACTATCGATATCCCTATTGTTGCATGTTTTTAGTAAAATAGTACCAAATTTGAGTATAAGATGGCAATTACATCATATCGCATAATGCCGACATCTCTACTGTTGCATATTTTTTGTAAATCTGTACCAAATTTTAGAATAAATTGGCATTTTCACCATATTGCATACTAACAATATCCCTACTGTTGCATGTTTTCAGTATATTTGCACCAGATTTGAGTACTAGATGGCATTTACACCATATCACATACTTTTGATATCCATATTGTTGCATATTTTCAGTAAATTTGTACCAAATTTGAGTACTAGATGGCAAGTACATCATATCACACACTTTCAATTTGAGTACTAGGTGGCATATCGCATACTATCGATATGCGAACTGTTGCATAATTTCAGTAATTTATAACACCAAATGACATTTACACCATATCGCGTACTATCGATATTCCTATTGTTGCATGTTTTCAGTAAATTTGTACCAAATTTGACTACTAGATCACATTTACACCCTATTGCATACTATCAATATCCCTATTGTTGCATGTTTTCAGTAAATTAGTACCAAATTTGAGTACTAGATGGCATTTATACCATATCGCATGGTATCGAAATCCCTATTGTTGCATATTTTCGGTAAATTTGTACCAAAATTGAGTACTAGATGACATTTACACCATATCACATACTATTGATTTCCCTATTGTTGCACATTTTCTGTAAATTTGTACCAAATTTGAGTATTAGATGGCATTTACACCATATCGCATACTATCGATATCCTTATTGTTGCATACACTTACCGAAATACAGGCCTTCTGGCTACATCTTGTCGCAATATTACCGCAAAATTGCGGCAATATTCTGGTGACATGTCGCGGTAATATTGCGGTAATATCAAAATTTGTATGTAAATTAGTTTCTGGCAATATCACCAGAAACAATGTTGCGGCTTTATTGCGGCAATATTGCGGTAATATTACCGCAACATTATATTAAAGGGATAAAAACACCGTTGCGGCAATATTACCGCAACAACCTTCCTTATTTGTCAGTTTTGCGGTAATATTGCAGCAATATGTGTAATTTGTACATTTAATACACAAATCTTTGTAAAGGACCTTCCATACATCATTCCTGTAAAGTTTGGTTGAATTTGCTTCAGTGGTTTCAGAGGAGAAGATGAAAATGTGAATTTCCCATAGGGCCAATGTTAAACTATCTTCCGTGCTGGCGGCCATGTTTTTTATCGGATAGGAACGAAATGAGCAATCTTTGTTAAGGACCTTTAGTACATCATTCCTGTAAAGTTTGGTTGCATTTGCTTCAGTGGTTTCAGAGGAGAAGATGAATATGTGAAAAGTTTAACGGACGGACGACGGACGACGGACGGACGACGGACGGACGACGGACGACGGACGACGGACGACGGACGCCAAGTGATGGCAATAGCTCACACTGACCCTTTGGGTCAGGTGAGCTAAAATGAATGAAAAAAGGTGTGATCAGTTCAGTAATAAATTCTTTTCACAAGCTAGAATTTCAATTTCATATTACAAGGAGATGTATAAACATTAATATATAATAGAAATATCATATTACTTACTTTATTATAAATGTGCAATGTTGAAATGAATCCATTATTCCAATATATTCCACAATTTTCTATATGCACACATAACATCACATGCAAGAATTTCTCCTTGTACAAATACTTTCCTTTGTTTAAAATAAATGATTAGGAGCCAAAATCTCTTTTGTTAGGTCACATTTGATTGGTACTTTTAAATGAAAGATAATATTTCATTAGCTGTGACCTTTGCTGCCACAAACCTTAGTTCTGGCAACATTCTGTATCCATTTCACAAGTTCTGGTAACACTTGTAGCAATATTGCCAGAAAACTTCTTTCTGGTGATATGAATTTGCTGCCAGAATGTGACCAGAACAATTTCTAGTAACATTTCTGGCGATATTGCCAGAAAATTTACTTCTGGTGATAAAAATTTTGTCGCCGCTAGCGGTAACATTTGAAAGAGTTTATAACAACAGTTCTGGTGACAAAAAGATGTTGCCGCAATAAAGCCGAAATATTGCGGTAATATTGCCGCATCAATTTTTGTTTGGTAAGGATATTTTCAGTAATTTTTTACCAAATTTGAGTACAAGATGGCATTTACACCATATCACATACTATCGATTTCCCTATTGTTGCATATTTTCTTTAAATTTGTACCAAATTTGAGTATTAGATGGCATTTACACCATATCGCATACTATCTATATCCCTATTGTTGCATATTTTCAGTAATTTGTACCAAATTTGAGTATTAGATGACAGTTACACGATATCAAATACTATCGATATCCCTGTTGTTGCATGTTTTCAGTAAATTAGTACCAAATTTGAGTATAACATGGCATTTACATCATATCACATAATGTCGACATATCCCTACTGTTGCATATTTTTAGTAAATTTGTACCATATTTCAGTATAAATTGGCATTAACATCATATCGCATACTATCAATATCTCTACTGTTGCATTTTTTCAGTATATTTGCACCAGATTTGAGTACTAGATGGCATTTACACCATATCGCATGCTTTTGATATTCATATTTTTGCATATTTTCAGTAAATTTGTACCAAATTTTAGTACAAGATGGCATGTACTTCATAAGGCATACCATCTATATCCCTATTGTTGCATATTTTCAGTAAATTTGTTCCATATTTGAGTATAAGATGCCATTCCCACCATATGGCATACATATAGTACAGGGAAAATTCAAGATTGCCGTTTTTGTGATCCCGAAGTGATCATTTTGTGATCCTGTAGCAGTCAATGATTGCAATCAAGGATTGTTCTTGCTTGCGATCAATGATCATACGGGTATATGCGATCAATGATCACAAAACAATTTGCAATCATTGATCCCAAAAGTTATGATCAGTGATCACAACTTGTGGTGCGATCCTTGATCACAACAGTACGATGATTGTGATCCTTGATTGCAAGATTGTGATCCTTGATCGCAAACTCATATGATCCTTGATCGCAAAGTCATGTATGATCCTTGATCACAAAGCTGTCATCCTTGATCTCAAACTTGTGATCATTGAACGCCAAGTACATAGTTGTAGGTTCGTTCCATTTACAAACATATTTAATGTGTATTAACGGGAAGTTTGAAAAACCGGAAAGTCTTGAAATGCATGCCTTGTCCTTCATATCTTTTGAATGCATTAACATATAGGGAAATTATTCACAAATATTTTAAAAGCTAATAGAAGATCTATAAGATGATACAATACTTTATGAAATTAATTTTGAAGACATCACGATTGCTGGAAGAAAAAATGTGAAATTAGGACTTAAAACTTTAATTTTCGAAATCTATAGGACTTAATCAAAATTTTTTTAGTGATTTTCAGAAATGATTTATTTACAAATAAAATGGCTTAAATGATTTTTTTGACTTAGAGGTAGAAAAAGTGGCCGGGAAAGACTGCTATTGTTGTCTGAAAACTTTGAAATTTATAACTTTGAGTGTGTATTGAATAAAACTATATTAGCCGATCAATTTGTTTTTATTGATATCAAAAGATAATTTATTTATATATAAAACGCATAAACTGCAATTGTTTTTCACTTAAGCAAAGGGTCAAAACCGTGACCTGAAATATATCTTGCATGGTGGAATACACATGTACTAGATTTTCAACTTTCATTGTGTATTGCATGAGCCTTGGATAACCCTTTTGAATTTCTGTGATTGATTTTTAGAGAAAGTTGATTAATAAATAGAATGATATGGCATATGTAATTTTCTTGATATCAAAACAAAAGATCAAACCGTGGCCGGAATTACATATGGTGTGGTCAGTCAACTGTCAATTTTTCAACTTTGAACATATATTGAATAAAAATCAAATTATCCGGTAAAAATGTTTCTGATGTTGTAAATTAGCTGTTCTTTCAATGTATTGTTTGAGAATCGGATAAATCAGAGATACGTCTCTGAATAAATTAGTCAAATTTCTGTTCCATATATGATAATTCATTTACAACGTATATTTGGATAAATATACTGTACGTCCTTGTTAATTCTAAACTACTCATCTGCAGCCAAGTGCATAATAGGAGCAAAATTTAATCATTCATGTAAATCAAAATATATAAATAAATTTCTCCAATAACGTGTACAAACTCTTGTCCGAGAGGTACGACTTTTTTTATTAGAACTTGATCGGTTGTTCAAAATCTATGTGGATGTATTATACCTATCAAAATATCACAAACGTAGTTTTATGGATACCAATTCACATCCTAATCAAATAAACGTGTCAAGCTTTGTGACACATTGTTGTTAATTAGCATGATCATTTATGCAAAATGGTTTGAAGTAAAAAAAAAATCAAACAAACATTTCGTGAAATAAGCAAAAAAACAAAAACAAAAACAAAACAAAACAAAAAAAAGCAAAGACAAAAAAGAAACAATATTCATTTTATTTTTTATCATTTAAAACGAACATTTCCAACACAAGTATTAAAATTTTTGTATTACTTGAATATGACTAAGTTTTGACAGAAAACTACATTGATCATGCTTTATATCGGGTTCGATATCATTATATGAATACGCAACCGGTTTGTCGGAAAATCGAAAAAAAACTTTGCACTTGTGNACGCATACCGAATTTAACATTACAGGGAACAGTTCAATTTTTGTGTGTCGCGTGTGAAGCAGAATATGCTTACCCTTCCGGAAAACCTTATGACACTCCTGTTTGTAGGGGTTCATAGTATAATTTTCGGTTTGCTTTGTCTTCATCACGATCATGTCCCAGTACAATATTTTCAAGAGTAATCCCCAAGAGTAACAGCCTGTTTGTAATTTTGTAAAGTTTTGCCTTAATTCTGCCTGAAACTTAAGTATTGATTACAATGTATTTGTGACTCGATTGCCCAGGTCAATTAACATGTCTGATAAGTACGTGAAGTAAAAGCACTCACAGATTTATCCACAGACCTCTATGGAGTTGCATTGTGTGCATGATGAAGGAAGATTACCTCTAAAACTTTCTATGATATTTCCTTTCGGCGTAAGTGATCACTGAATGGAATATACGTAGTTCATGCCGTAGTATCGCCAGTTTATTGACAGCCTATGAGACTACATAATATATGTATATATTCCGTTTTAAGTTCGGAAGTTCTGTCAGAGACAAATAATACATTTGCATACGCCTTTGAATCTGTTCAGATGTTTTCGACTAAAGATTTAAACGGGTTCATACGATATTACATTACACACAATCCTGTCCTCTTGAGTAGACCAATCATGGAATAGATCGGAATACGCATCTTAGGTTCTTTTAAGAATATTTTGAAAAAGGAGAACGTTTCTTCATCCGCTTTTCATTATAATAGTTTTGTTAATTTATACTTCTAAATGATATAGAGATTGATTGCTGCAAGTGACACCACTTTGATTCTGGCATAAAGAATAATGACGAACCCTTTTTACGCGGGGGTTAATGTTCCCTGTCTAATGATGAGCAAGCTAGAAAAAATGCCATGCAGTCACTGTATATTATTTTGTCTTTTTTTATCCATTTAAGAGGAGGCGAACAGGATTAAGAAAGACCTGGAAAAAGGGGGCGGGAGAAAGGAGAAAGGTCCAGGAGAAGGAAGAGATAACTAAATACCGACGTTACTGTGCATTTAATTTCTGCATATGCGCATTTCGACAACTTATGTCTATTCAGTGCAGATAAAATCTAAACGTTTGGAACTCAAAGATGTTTAAAAACTGATAGAGAACAAATACCCAATATGATATAAATGTAAAGCAAAAAAACAGCTAAGGACAGAGCTTTGCGTGAGGGAGATACTCCTTAGTTTTCAACAAAATTTACAAAAATTTAGATATTGCAAGGTTCAAAATAGAATCGGCTTTCTGGTCAGATCCGAAGTACTGACTGCTGGGCTGGTGAATACCCTCGGGGACTAACAGTCCACCAGCCAAGGCTTCGACTCAGTGGTAACAAATAACTAAATAAGAGAGGGCGGGAAAAAGAAGTGGGAAGGGAGAAAAGAAAATGAAAGGGATACCGTGAGAAAATGGGCAGAAGAAAGGAGAGGGGCGGGTGAAAGGAGAGAAACACCCTGTTCGCCCCCTCATTTTACTTGACATTTTTTTTTCATTTTCGAAGATTAAATGTATAAGCCCGGCATCTGAATCGGTTTTCAAGGGGATCAGGCTACAGGGCTGCCGAGTGCGTCCCAATGGCCAGCTGGTAGATAGGGAAATATCCTGTCTATGCGGGATAGTCAGGGCATAATACGGAAAGCGAACCATATTAGCCGAACTGTGTGGAGAGACGCCATACTCCATGAAGTATAAAGACCCCTTCTATATTTCTCTAAAAAGAGCAGAGTCACTTGGTCTCGTATAGAAGGCTACATTTCCTGCCCCTACCCATACTCCCCTTTTCCAGTACCTATCAAAACTCGTTGCCCGGTTGTCCCTTCCACCTTTATTTCTGTCTTCTTTTACTTACAATTTTTTATTTGATTAACTTGTTCTCGTCCTGATATAGCTGAAATATTGCTCACTGGACGTTAAACTCTAACTAATCAATCAATCAATCAATCAATCAATCAAATCTATAAGCAGTCCGGACTCGATATTCTAGTGTATTCTAGATAAAACATAGTTTGATCACAACCTCTAAAACTATTTAGATGCAAACTGAATCAAACCTCACATTGAAGTCTTTCCGTCAACGCCTAGTATAAGACTCTATGTCAAAAATATTGTGATCATCACCTTTGATAGTACTGACGCAATTTGAAGCATAGAACGTATTGATAGTACTGAAGCAATTTTAACCATAGAAAGTATGAAGATAATCTCCTCTGAAACTATGAAAGCAAATGGAACCAAAGTATACATGAATGATGTATAGATTTCTCTATGATCTGACAATAAACATGTAAATATTTTCAACAGCTCTAGGCATGATTTACGACTGAAATCATGGTAAATGCATACTTTGATCATCTATTCAACTGTGACATAGCATTTGTTGAGTATCTTACCTGGTAAGCAAAATCGAGCAGAAATAGGTTTATTATTTATTTAACCTTTTGTAAATTTGTATTTCCAGTATACCAGAAAAGTGGGGCAGAGCTGGATCACTAACCCATTGGATAAAATAATGAGAGTTCCGAAATATGCGTCACGTAGATTTTAATTGACATCAAAGAAGTTTACATACAGCGCTAAAAGTATTGAACAAACGATCACTCATAATCAATGATAAATGTGCGCATACAATATACATTGATAGCTTCTGGAACATGAAGATCTCTTGTTCTTTCCTGGAAAACTCTCATCTCGAAAGTCCCATATTTGACGAGATTCGTGATCAAGTCCTGCAAGCTCATTTTACTAGTCAGTGGTATACATATCTGCATTCAAACACACGAGAACTCTTATTTAGAGAAGCCCTTTTGAAAGATTAGATGTCACCGTTTTTTATAAAACACCGGCAGTTTTTTTCATCACTGAAATTTTGTACAGTACATCCATAAATCCTTGGTCACCTGGTAACCGATGTTAATTGTGGTTTGTTTATTGCCACCAGAACTTTACTTCACCTGTGCAAGGTGTGGCACACGCCTGTGCATGTATTACAGATAATCGTAAA